>JBDJHY011055329.1:0-14178 GCA_039654485.1 Withania somnifera
TCCAATTCCTTCACTTTTAAGACTTGAAAATTTCATATTTCTCTAGGCTTTCTCTCTCTTTTTTTAAAAGCTTAAAATAGCAGCCCCAAGTTTCTCCTAGGGTTCTTGAGGAAACCCACACCCTTGCAAGCCAAGATAAGCTAAGGTATTTATGGTTTTAGCTTTATTTCTCGAATAAAAGTTAGGAGATTATGTTGGCTAGGCTGAATTTCTATAGACTTATTTTTCCTTCATGGTGGCTTCCCCATATCCTTTGCTTGTTAAAAGGGAACTTATGACCTTGTGTTGGTTAACTTTTAAGCATATTTTAAGCTCTTAAAAGAGTGCTAAAGTGGAGTTTAATTTCAGAAATTAAGGTAAGGTTGTTGGCTGTGTTTGTTCCTCCTTATACGAAAGTTTGAAGGGAGAATTTTATATGTGTTTTGTTAAGGACTCATAGGATTATGATCCAATATCATGTGGCTATTTTGAAGGACGTTTTAGACTGTTTTAGGGACTATTTTTTGCATATGAAATGGGGAAACCTTGGCTGCTAGTGGCATGTAAAATGGGAGTGTAACAATGCTTAATTTAACTCATGTTGTGTAAGCACGTTGCCCATGTCACCTTTTATACTGTTTTTGGTGAGTTATGGGAAAATATTGGTTTTGGAAAACACTATATGGATACGTATAGTGTGCAAGGTAATGATAGGAGAAGGGGGGTTGAAAGAACACCCTCGGTTTGATTAATTACATGCCTACTATCCGATTACTGTTTTAGGTGATTTGGAATAGCTTAAACTTGTTGCTTGGCTACTAATACTAGTTTTACACCTTAATTTATTGTAGATTAATAATCTAAAAGGTAGGAAGTTAATTTGGGATAGTAAAAGAGTCGTACAACAAGGTATGTAAGGCTACTCATTTGCTATTCTTTGACATGAAATCTGATTTGTATTACAAAGTAAGCTCACTAGTTACTTTCTCCTGCAAATGGCACCTAAATGCAGCCCACATAATCCAATATAGATACTAACCTTGTTTCCCCTACTTAATGTGTTTAGATACCCCAATATGTATTTATTTTTGAGTCTGCACGTCTACTTTGAATAACAAGTTGCACAAGTCCTCCTTTTAGCTAAATAAGGTCCATATGTTAATTCAGATCCTAAGAATTTCATTGATTGTGTGAGGTACTCCCTACATCATTGTTAATGAATAAATGATCATTCATGTGTCACTTGTTAAATCTACAGCCCCAAAGCTCCATATTGCCATGACCACCGAAATAACAATCTTAGAGAATAAAGAAGTAAAGTAAAGCACATTCGATTATTTTTAGGTGGTATCCCTAGGGTGGAAGGAACACCTAGCATGGGTTAATCCCAATATTATGGGTGGTATCCCAGGGGTGAAAGAAAAGCCTAGCATGGGTCGATCTCGATTTGTACATTTATGAGGACCATATCCCAGGAGCTAAAATGCCTAGCATGGGTCATCCTCTTTTACCATTGATCAGTTCGTCATTCATTATATGTGTTGTACAAGGATTATAAAGTAAATAAAGGTAAAGGAAAGAAAGCAATATAATGTACATGATTCCACAAGTATAAGTAAATGTGGTTTTATTCTTATCCCTGCCTTGTACTTTGTACTATTGAGCTCTTATTACCCTACATATGTTTATATTATGCCTTACATATTCAGTACATTCTCTCATACTGATGTCTCTCACGGGGGACCTGCATTTCATGCTCTAGGCACAGGATCTAGTAGATCTCTCTAATAGGAGCCAGGGCAGTCAGCAGCTATTGGTGAGCTCCAGGTTGATTCGGGGGTTTTTCATGTCTATGTCATATGTTTTGGTATTGTATAATAGTTAAGAGTAAGGAGGGGGCTTGTACCGACCTTAACTAAGTATTATGTATCGTTTAGATGCTTTGTAGACTATGTAAGGTAAAGTGTAGTTGTGTATCATGGGTTAGACATTGTGGCCCCAACGGCCAAGTTATGTATATTTGCTTTTGGGTTGACAATGTAGTTTCTTTTCAAGGAAGCCTAATATCTATCATGACAGTACCCTTAAATGTTCATATAAATTCATAGTAGGTACATAATTACAGTTGGTTCTCCTGAGCCTCTTCGGCAATGGGTGCCGGTTTGCCTTAAAAGGATTTGAGGTGTGACATTGAGGTGCAGAGAGATCGGCTCACCTTTATTTACAAGAGGTTTTTAGATTATACAGGTTGATTTTTATCATCCATATAAGGGTATTCATTTTATGGCCTAGTTTTGGAGGATCATACAATGAGAGATGGGTACCGTGGTTGATTTTAGCATAACATTCTATTCCCAAATTGATGGCAGATCGATAGGACTATTTAGGTATCCAACATATACTTTAGGTGTTTGCATATGATTTTGGTAGTTGTTGGTATCAATACCTATCTGTAGAAGAATTCTCGTATAATAATAGCTACCATTCCAATATTTAAGTGGAATAGTCCGAGGCTTCATATGGTAGGCATTGTTGATCGCCTATTGGTTGGTTCAACTGTTTTAATACTTAGGCCGGGAGTTTAGATTTTCTCTGTGATGCTGTTGAGAGAGTTAGAGTTATCAATTATAGGTTATGGGCAATGTAGAGCAAGAAGAAGTGCTACACTGATTATAGGCTTCGATATTTGGGGTGTGGAGTTAGTATTTTTGGATTTATGCATATGTTTCCTAAGAAGCGCATTACGAGTTTTATACTAGGGGAAATATTAACTCCCATTTTTTTGGAATTTATTTTATTACAAAGAGAGTTAGTTCTATTTCTTACAGATTATTTTTTCCTCCTGAGTTAGTTGTTGTTCACCTTGTATTTCATGTGTTGATGCTTCAACATTATGTGCCTGACCCTCCTCATTGGCTCTTCTTTTATAATGTGAAGCTGGATGACAGTTTGACTTATGTGGAGGAGCTTGAGGCCATTATTGATAGAGATGTGAGGCAACTTTGGTCCAGGGAGATTCTACTCATGAATGTTCACTAGGTCTTCTCCCCATCGAGGAGGCCACTTGGGAGACAAAAAGAGATGTGTGTCCCTAGTATCCTAACCTATTCATGGTTATTTTCTTTCTTTTATGTGTTAGCTGTATTTAGACCTTTATTGTAGATTCCCCAAGTCATTTATGACTTGATGGAATAGATAGTTCATATCCCTAAGAGGTTTGTTGCTTGTTATCTAAGTTTGCTTGAAGTTTTAACTTTAGAATAGTGGAACTTCAGAGAGATTGGAATTAAATTCCAATACTTTTATTAACTTTTAAATATGGAATTTGGTATATAAAGACCCTTGGTTTAGGACTCGGGACTCTCGATTGCATTTTGAGCTAGTTTGTGGAAATTTAAATTCAGTTCATTTATTGTTAAAAGTTTGACTTTAGTCAACTTTTAAAAATTGTACATCAAATTAGAATTCTAATACTTCCATCAGCACTACAATGTCGAATTTAGGATGGTAGTACTATTGGTAAGGTTCCCAAAGTGATATATCTTATTTTGAGGGACGGTTGGCTTTTAACTCTTTCTTTTCTTAAGATTTAATTTAGTTGAATGACCTCCGATAGTAGTATTATCAATGTCGTTGAGTCTATACTATTGTTTCTAAGATTTTGGCATATTTGGTTTGTGTTCATTCAACTCCGAACCTATCTTGAGGGTTCATCCTGTAAAATATTTTATTGTAGAAATTTACTGGTGCGCAGTGATCTGGTGCACTATGCAATCTCGCTAGGGGGATGCAATCGTATTGGGGTGGCTTTTTGTTATGTACAATGGCATAAGGGGTGATATGTTCTTTCTAGGTTGTGGTCAAGCAACTTGAAGTAATCGCGTTAACGGGACTCGATAGTCCAGAGTGCTTGGTAGGCCTATATATGGCTGAGCCTTAAAGTTTCATATCATAACTCATATATTTTCTCTCAAATGTTTACCTCTTAAGCTCTTTTTTGGCTTCCAATTGCTAGGTAATCTTGGTGTGACTTGTTAGAAGTGATTCCTAGCAATTTCCATCATTCAAACTACGTGTTCCCTATCATTTTTGCGCTATTATTGATGTAAAGTTTTCCTCTTAGCACATTATTTTTCATGGACTATTTAGGTTCGCTTTCTTATGTTTTAAGAAAAAGTTTGAACTGTTGGTTCCTTGAGTTATTTTCTATTCCCTAATACTTTTTATTTTGGATTCAAGGCTATGGGCCGCGGTCTTGTCTTTATTTTCAACCCAACTTTATATAAAAATATAGGACTTATTCTACTAATATTAATGTGTACTGTTACATTTTGTTTGTTTCAAGCTATATTAGGCAATCATATGGAGTTTGGACTTCTTTTTCCTCATTCAAATATCATCGGCAGCCTCCAGGTAGGTTACAACTTTCTTATATTTAGACCGAGACATTATACGATATATCTTCTATAAGATTCTAGTTGTTTGGATGGTTGCTTAACTTGGTTTCCTATGTATTAAATGTCATCCTATTTTACCAATTCAGACATGCATATTGGGCTTATTGTAGGTTGAGAACCTTGTTGGAATTCTAGCATTTGTTTATAATGTAAATTTTGGACCTTATACACCATCCGGGGTAGTTGTAATCTATATTTGATCTCCTTGATTCCACTTGGCCTCTATATCCATGATATTTATTTTTTGTTGATTTATTAAACTTAGACTAGTGTTGCATGCATGCATAGGGAGTGTACTGAGAAACTGGAAGAAATGGACTTGATTGTGAATTGGTAGAGGATAATGGGTAAATAACTATCTAAAATGGGATTTTTACAGACAAACTAAAAAATCTTTCTATTTTATACTTTCGAGACCAACACAGTTGCTATGGAACTACTTTCCCATATAATCAGACCCATATTAACTAAGGAGCTTAGCTTTTATACTCTATTTACACCATCCACAACCAGGGCATGGTATGTAGCTATTGTTTCACATATAATTGGACTATGAGTTTTAGAAACTATTATGAACACTAATGGTTGGCTTAGAATAGGTATGGACATACGAGTTTATTGTTGATCATATAAAGGTTGTGTGTGTGTGGCCCAACTATTAGCTATTGAGAAGCGGTCTATTGGTTTTGATATGGAGGTCGTACTGGTATGGAATAACCATTTAATACTGAGACACAATCTCTTGATTGTGATGTGGAGGTCATACGAGGATGACCCAATAACTAGATATGGAGATCACCTTGTATTTACTTTATAGTGCCCTCGTTGTATTGCATACTGATCATGCTTGTTTGTATCTTCCTAGTAGGAGGGGGGAATTAGTTGGGTTCTTGGTTGATTGGATGTACCTACCGGTCTTTTGAGGGTTCAACCAACTTTTTATTGTTTTCTTTTTAGAGTGAACCCAATTATCTTATGCAGGTTTATTTGGGGTCCATCTCCTTTATTTACTTATTTAAATGTTCTTTTACTAGTAATATTTGACTCCTTTTAGTGTACCCTTATTGTTTCCTAATACTATATTATCTATTACATTTACTTGCTTACCTTACTTAGTATCCGCGCTGGAGCTCAGCTATTGATTTTGTCTCCTTCGACCTTATTACTATTAGATAAATATTCTTTTCTAGTAGTTGCATAACTTTAGTATTACCTTACTTTGATCGGCGGTGCACTCTTAACTTGATTAGCTAGTTGTTAGGTATATTTCCTTTGGTAGTTAGTTTCACCTTGTATTTTTTTATTTTATTTTAGTTTTCCTATTGTTTCTTATACTCACACCTGACCTTATTCATGTCTCATATGTGCCTTATTGGCCTATGATGCCTATTGAGTTCCCGTTGTTTGGTACACATACTGTACTTCTACATCCTTTTATGATCTAGATCTTAATATGAGTCAATGGAGGAGACACTGATCGTGAAATTTAACTTTTAGTATCCTTGGAGATCACGTGAGCTTATGACATTGAGGATGATCATCTTCTCAATGGAGGAGACACTGATCATGAAATTTAACTTTTAGTATCCTTGGAGATCACGTGAGCTTATGACATTGAGGATGATCATCTTCTCCACCTCCTGCCATTCTGACATAATTTTGTTTAGAGGTTTTCTTGTACGTAGTACATTTTTATTCTTTTTGGTTGTATATCGGTATATTATGATGTATAGATGCTTTTGTAGCTACTAATATTAGGTTGGGCTTATTGTATATATATGTATGTCATCTCTTCTTTCCTTTCTCTTTTGCTATTATTATTGTTGTTGGGATACAACCCATTACTTATCACTCCAGGATATGGATAGGCTTTCCTATAAATGGGATTTTAAAGAGAATATCATTACCTAAATGTTAGTTGTGACATGGGTTGAGGTAGAGGATCTTATTCGATGCTCATACTTCCAACTATTCCAACCCCCTGGTGCTACTAAGATATACAATGACATGAAAAAGGTCTATTGGTGGAATAGGATGAAGAAGGTCATAGTTGATTTTGTCGATAACTGTCCTAATTTCTAGTAAGTCAAGGTTGAGAATTAGAGACCAGGGGTGAGTTTCAAGACTCTTAGATCCATTCTATAGGTAAGAGGTGATCAATATGGACTTTGTCACTGGTCTACCTTATACTTGGGGTCGACATGATTCTTTATTGGTGATAGTATATCTGACTAAGTCAGCCCACTTCTTGCCAGTTCACACAAGTTATTCAATAGAAGACTATGAGAGGATCTAACCTGAGAAGATTGTTAGGATGCATGAGGTACCTTTGTCTATTGTCTTAGACCGTGGTACATAGTTTACCTCATAAATCTAGAGGTCGTTTCATAAGGGTCTTAGTACCCAGTTTCATCTCATCACAACTTTCCACCCTCAGAAAGATAGTTAGGTTTAGATGACCATTCAAACTCTGCAGGATATGCTGAGGGCATGTGTAATATGTATCAAGGTTAGTTGGGGTGACCACTTATCTTTGATATACTTGACATAGAATAAAAAGCTACCGCTCTAGTATTCAGAGTAACCCATTTGAGGCTTTGTATGAAAGGAGATGTAGGTACGCGATGGGATTTTGTATGGCTGGTGAGGATGCTAATAAAGAGCAAGATCTATTTAATTATACAAGTCATAAAATTTATATCATCAGAGATAAACCGAGGACAGATTAGAGTAGGAAGAAGTCTAATGCAAATGTTAGAAGTAGAAATTTAGAGTTTGATGTTAATAAATGGGTATATCTAAAACTACATCCGTTAAAGGGAGTTACGAGGTTTGTAAAGGAGGTAAATCTCAGTACCCATAATATTGGCCCATATCACATATTTAGGAGTATTGGATATGCGGCCTATGAGTTAGAACTTTCTACCAAACTAGCATATTATCCATTTGGTATTCTATTCATCTTTGTTTAGGAAGTGCTTGGGAGATCCATAATTTGTAGTACCATTGTAGAGTATTAATATTCGATATAGATTGATCTATGAGGAGGTCCCAGTTCATATCGTAGACCATCAGGTTCACATGTTCAGAAATAAAGAAGTGGCACCAGTCAAAGTCTTATGGTAAAACCATCCAGTTGAGGGAGATAATGGGAAGTAAAGGCAGATATGATTACTGGATACCCATACTTGTTTTATCCAAGTAACAACTTAGTATGAGGTAATTAGCCTCTCTGTTCAACTATTCTTCCCTTTCCTGTTTCATGTTTCAAGTAGAGTACCATGAGTTCCATTGAGTGTATTCACGCTATATTTATTGAGTTCATGATAGATCAATCCATCTTAATTAGTAGTTTCCTTATGACTAATTCAGTTTAAAAAGATCTGTATAATCATCTTCAGGATTGATTTAGTACTTAGTCAGTCAGTTTCAGTAGTTAGATTCACTTATATTTCTGTTTTATCTTTTATTTTATGATGACTTATCTCAAGGGGGAGATATTATAATACCATAGTTAAATCAGGCTTAGAAAGCTATATCCTAACTCAGAAAGTGTGAAAATGAGTTCCTAGGAAACCATGAGTTGAGTCATGACTCATGGAACTCATTCCATGAGTCAAACTATCAATTTGTGGAACATTTTCCAAGTTTCCAAGAGTTATACCTACACTCATTATATGGAAACTATGAGTCATATTGTGAATCTTGGCACCTAATTTCTTCAATTCATGAAATTTGGATTCACTAGGTTGATGATTGGGTCCTATTTCTTGGTAGGTTATAGTGCACCTATCAGCTAGGATACAAGTTGGACTCTATGTATGCTCACATGGTTAAGTTTTGATTATAGAGGATCTCATTCTTGTTTAACTGTCAGTTGAGAAGGTTTTAATTTGGTGTTTTATATCTTTGTTATAACTAAATATTTATGAGATATTTATTTGATTTTTATTATACTTTTGAAAGTTGAAGTTTATATTGGTATTTTGCCTATCTTGCATATTATTGCTTATTGAGTTAGTAGTCAGAGTTAGTTTTCTTCATTCATTTCATAGTCTACATATTCCTTTATTCAAATTTATATATATATATATGTTGGAGGATTTAACAACAGTAGAATGGGGGGGGGAGGTTGAATAGTGTATTGGGATTCTGCATCTTTTTCGGATTGAAAGAAAGCAATGAAAAAGGCAATAAAGAACACAAGAGATTTATAGTGGTTCGGCCAACTCTTGCCTACCTCCACTACCTAAGTTCACTAACTTTGGCTTTTTCATTACCACAAATCACTTTCTAGACAAGTGAGAACTCTTTATAATTTCTTGATTTTTTTTGGCTCAAGAACTACCTTTCACAACTAGAGCTAGAAACTACTCTAAGTCTCTCAACTCTTCACAACTTGAGTTTGAAACAATCTCTATTGTTTCTCAACTGCTCACAATCACCTTCTAGACAGGTGATGACTCTTTACAACTTGAGGATTACAAGTAAGAACAAAAGGTACTAAGATTTAGTATACAAGATATAACACAAGAACTTTGTACTCTAGATATTGAGTGATGAACACTTGATTTTGAGAGAATAATGATATATAATATCGGTGTGTGTTCTCTTATGATATTCAATTACTCTTAAGGTGTATTTATAGTTGTCCAAGCTGATATAGCCGTTGTGGAAGCAAATCTAGCCGTTGAGGCTCATTAAATGATGTAATAAATGCTTCTGACAACCGTTAGGTCGACTAACATTCTGTGTTGGTCGACTAACACCTTTATTGGTTGGCCAGGCCTTGCCTTTTGGTCGACTAATCACCATTCCAGTAGCTTACTTGATTTTGCACTTTACTCGACTAATAATGCCATATTGGTCGACTCACCAAAATGTTCTTTTGAATCTTCAAATCAATGCCCAAGTACTTCAAATCAATTCCCATGTATTGTAAATCAATTTGTTCGTTGGGAAAATCATGTACCTAATCTTGGCTTTAGATTGGTCGACTAACACCTAGTGTTGGTCGACTAAAAGTCATTTCCAGTACCATACTGGAACTCATATTGGTCGACTAATGCTGCACAGTGGTCGACCAAAAGGGTCATTGTTGGTCGACTAAGACTTCCTGTTGGTCGACGAATGCCCTTTTGTTTCTTTACAAATACTTCATTTTGAGCAATCGGAATGCCTCAAAATGAGTCGATTAAGTTCTGGATTGATCCTTTGACATACGATCTCTTTCATGAATATATACTCGTATTTGTAGGAGCTTTTATTAACATCTAATCTTCGACATAATGATTTAGTCATCAATAAAAACATATAGGGACAATTCTGTGAACCAACCTTAGTCTAACACTTATGAAAAAAGCTCAAAGTATTGTATGCTTGATCAATCACCTTTCTCAAAGCAATATTGTAATTTGATAAAATCATGTTGGTCAATCATGCACGGATATGTAATTAAGGATGTCTTAACGAAAGTTGACTATGGAAAAATAAAGTCAACAACCAATGCCAATGCTACAATATCAAAGGAATCATATGTGAACAATGTAAGTTGGATGATATTTAAAGAATCATGTCAAGATAAATCCCTATCAAATGCTGTGAAAACGGGTAAGTAAGTTTGAGGTATGTTTTCTTGAATCGTTTTTAAAAGCACTTATCTCTTCATCTAAATCTAATTGCTTGTGTCAAACTCTTATTTCATTATGCTTTCAAGAAAAGTCTCTTGAGCTTATTCATATGAATCTATTTTATTCTCTTAAATGTTGTAACATGCTGAATATTTTTATAATTTTTGATAAATCTTTTAAGTTTCTATTAACCATGGTATTTTCTGTTCTAAAATGCTTTTTTTCTTTCTTACCTTCCCAAGGTATTTTTAACTTTTTGATTTTATCTATAACTTTTTTTATGTTCTGTATATTCCCTTCATCTTCTTTAATCCCTCTATTTAATCCCACTTTCTCTTCTTCCTGATTCTCATACTCTTCAAATGACTAATCCCCAAAAAAAATTCTCTTTACAAGTAAGGAGAAACACAAAAAATCTTGAAAAAGGAAAAACCTCTCCATTCACCTTTCTAATAATTTATTTCGGTGAGACTCCTTTTTCAAATCTTGATTCCAAATGATTTTATGTTGGGATTTCTTTTGTTGACTCTAAAAAGAAGGAAAAGTTTTTTTTTCAAATATATACTAGATGATAAAATTAATTTCTAGGTTCCTAACAATGCTGATATCTTCTCTTTTCTGCGTGAGAAAACTCTTGTCCATAAAAAATTTGGATCTGATTATTTTTCCTCTATTCACTATAACATTAAAGAATTATTTGAATTTCAAGGTGGGAGAATCTTTCCTTTTCAGCCCTTTTCATCTTTTTTTGTCAATCTCTGTTACTCTAGGGATAATGCATTTGAAACACTTGTCTTAGGAAAGCATATCTTTATCAGTCCTAAAATCTTTGATTATATTTTTGACATTAAATATTCTAGCCTTCTTTTGACTTCAATGGATGATTGACATTTTGATTTAAACGTTACTTTTGTGCAAGCCAAGAAATTTATTTTACTGGATAAATCTTTTCTATCTCATCTAAGTCACAAAGATCTATCTTCCAAAATCTCTATTATCATTTATATTATTTCTTCCAATCTGTTTCCTCTTGATGAGTACGTTTCTATATCATCTTTTCATAACATCCTTCTGACTTATTGTTTTGTAGCCAAGAAACGGTTTCATTTCTTTTCTTATCTTAAATCATATGATTGAAGTTGCTTCTAATTCTTCTTGTTTACTATATGAATGGAAATTTCTAGGATTCTTAAAGAAAACAAAGTTGATCTCTCTGATATTCCTTCTTTCACTATCAAACAATTCTATAACCCAAGTACCTTTAGTAGTGTTGACGCTCAATTTTGACCCTTCCCTATTATATTAATTATTGGGCTTTTAATTTTTTAATAAAATTAACTAATTGATTTGCTATATTGAAGCTATTTTTGTTAAGTTTAACCAAAAATTTAATAAATTGACTATTTTTAAAAAATAAATTAAAATCAGGTAAATTGACAACTTTTATCAAAATAATTTTATGCAAAGATAATGTTTTAATTGTTTGAATTAAAAGATTGATTAATTAATTTAAGTCGATTCATCGTAGCCAGTTATTATTTTAGCTCACTGTGGATAATTTTAAAGACTACATTTTCTTTTGCCAATTTTAGTCCAAAACATATACATATACTCCCTCACTCCCTTTGCTCGCGCAGAAAAGGTAAAAATACCTCTCATGCACTCCTCACCTCCTTCATCATAGTTTCCTTTATTGAAACAACTATATAATTTTTCTTCAACTCTAACGTTGCATTTTTGTTGTTGAGTACGACTTGAGTGAGTTGGATCAATGGATTCTTTCTCCAACGGTAAGATTCTTCGTTCCTTTGTTTGAATTCAAAGTTTGTTCATGCCCTAATTTGTTCTATAAATAACTTTCACCTCTTATTTGTGAAGACAGTAGAAGATAGGATAAGTCCAGTTGATAGAGCTAATAGGGTAGAATGGAAGAACTAGTAGTAAAAAGTTGAGAGCAACAATGTCTAATAATGAAGAAAGTAGGATGAATTTTGGAGTTCTTAGTCAAAATAATGACAAAAAATAAATTTTTAGTTTATACATTTGAGTTTTTTTTATTTCAAGCGTTTTTACAATTAGACGATGTAAAATTCAAGTAATCTTCCTAGTCCTATGACATTTCCCTAAAGGTGTAGTCCTTGTTTATAATGGGGAGTAGAAGGTTGGAGAGGATTTTCTTGTTTTATAGTTGAGTAAATGGTGAATCATCCTCAGTTCTTAGTCTTAGTTTGCTGCACCCAAAAAGATATTTCTCTTCACTTGATTTATAAATTTTGAAGAGGATATTGTCTTATGTCTGAGTTTGTCTTATATGAACGTGTCTCTGCTTTAATAGTACCTATGCCATTTGTGAAATACATGAGATGTTCTTTATTGTCTCATGTTTCTATTTGGAAAGTTATGATATAAAGCATCATGTATATTATAAAACATTCATGCTTTTCATAATGGAGTGTACCTTTTCTATGATTCAAGAAGGTGTTAACTAGTTCTTATGAATGATTTGTGGCCCTGACATGACCCTTTACTACCATATGTAGCTTAATTTAAATAGTTAAATTAGTTTCCATAGGATAAATATGAAGAACATTGAATAAGTATTCATGATGCGATAATTTGTATTTGTGATTGAAATCCTATTTTTATGTTAAATTTTCTCATAATACTATGTTAGTACAAGAAGTGCAATCTTATGTTCAAATTACTTGTTCTATTACTAAGACTTATGTTATGTAATAAGGCTTGACCAACATGACTTTAATTGTTTAAAGAGTACAAAGTTTAATTAAGTAATGGACCTTGAGGCCATTTCTATGGTCCCTACTATCTTTTTACATTTAGAGAATTATTTAGGACTGCCCCAAGTCATCTACGACTTGCTGGAATCGATAGGCTGGATCCCTAGCAGTTTTATGGGTCAAACTCTTTCATAATTATTTATTTCGGGCCTTAGTCAGTTCATATGACCTCAAATCACCTTTTTGTTGATTCCACTGAGTTTGGAATGTCGTTTACATAAAGATTAAATATATGGAATGCTATAATTGGGCTCTGTCTCCATTTCAAACTTTAATTTCTCAAATTAGGGTTGGCAGGGCGCTAAAGCTTCATGATCCTGAAGAAGAGGTGAGGCGGTCAGCATCGCGATCGCGAGGGCCCTTCTGCGATCTCGATGAAGGCATGACAACCTATATAAATATGTTGTTCTTTATTTTGATGATGTTTTCTCTTTTCTTGTTGTTTTCTCTCAATCCTAGAGCCTATAACAGGTTAATTAAGAGGGCGTTGGTGTTTTTGATCCATGGAATCGTTTACAGGTGGTTCTACATATAATTCTACTAGTAATTTCTTATTTTCGCATTTATTAAAAAGTTTTCTATAAAATATAAACTTCCACGGCTTATATCTTTCAATTTTATCATTAAAATTAGCTCTATTTTATGTCGTGTGACATATGAGCTGTGCTTCACACGTGGGTATAAATATTGTCAGTTTTTGAGCTGTTAGGGTTTACAGACCCGATTTTAGCCTGAACTTTGACCCTGCTATTTATATAACAATATGGGTCTTGTTTTATTCGTATTAACACGCTAATTATATTTTTCTAATTTTGTGTAATTTCGAGCTTTATACGTGATTTTCGGAATTCACAACATGCTTTTAGGGATATCACCGGTATCAAAGTAGGCTAAGGTCTATTTTCTTCAGATTGGATAATAGTATATCATATATGTTAAAGTTCCAGCTTAGAGCTAGATGATTTTTTAGGCCTCGATATGCTTATTTATCTGGCCTATGGCCTATTTAGCTAGCTTGTAGCTTTACTACTTACCATGGGGACATATTTACTTGCTCGCCTGTCTCATGCCATCTCTGGATGATAAAGTGGCTCGAGGGGGAGTAACACCTTTGATGCGTATTGTTTTATGCAGACTCTGGACCATAGTGAGGTTGGGGAGTGGATTAAACAAATGATCAGATCTTAGTAGATATTCCTAGATGTAGGCTAGTGGCTTTAGAGCCTATCTATCTAGGCTGATTATTTACATTTTATCCGTAACACCCCGTATTCGGCATATACTAGTCATACCTATATGATATCATATGTGTCC
>JBDJHY011055440.1:0-13832 GCA_039654485.1 Withania somnifera
GGATCTTAATTAAGTCAATCTTAGAGAATATTGTGGCTCTCTGCAACTGGTTAAATAAATCATCGATTTTGGGAAGGAGATGTCAACACCCAATTTTGACCTCCTATATTCTACCTAGGCTACTATTTGATAACTATTTATTGTTCTTTATTTATTTACTCCACATAACTATTACTACTGCATTTTATTAACATATACCCTCCTTTAAAGTATATCATTATTATTATTATTATTATTATTATTATTATTATTAATATTATTATTAGTAATATTATGAATATTGGTAGACTGTATTTTCCACATATAATTAATATTCTTCCGCTTTTCTTGTAAGCTATTTATTTCACATAAAATATTTTTCTTTTATAGCCACATCATTCACTTATATTATATAAAATATTTCAAAATAATTTATATGCATACTCTTATTCAAATAATGTGGCCTTTGGAATTTATTTGTAATTATACATAATTTTACTATACCATTAATTAATTAGTGGCCTAATCCAAATTCAATTTTACCAAATTATTTAATTTCTAGCAAATTCTTTGCAAATTCCATTTAAAATCTTGCCAATTCTTGTTAATTTTGTTCCATTTTAGCCCAAAATAAAATCCCATTTGACTCAATCCAAATCCCAATCTTGTTTCAATTTTGATTAAATTCGTGGCTGATTCGATTCCTGTTGAATATGTAAAAAATAACTTGTTGAATACTTACTTCGAATCTGTTATTTATATATTTATTCATATTTTTTTGGTCAAAACGCGCCTGATTTCATGATACGATTGGATTTCATCACTTTGATTAAGAAAATCTCCTATGACATCTGGTGTGTTTGGTAATTGATAACTTGTCCGCTCACTGATTTTGAATTGGTGACAATCTCTCACTTGATTCAGATGTTATAGGTTTCAGATCTATATCTTTAAATTAGAAATTACGTCATAGGTTTTTAATCTTTGCCTTCATATTAGAACTCCTGTTATAGATTTAAATTTATGTATTAGCATTAGAAATCATGTTCCCAGGATCCTTAGTTATTTTTCAAAATTTTATTTTATCACATAGAAATCATGTTGATAGGACGGTCCTAAATTATTTTCCATCATGTTAATTGTTTGTTTTAAGATCTAGAAGTCATGTTAATAGGAAAAATGTTTAACAATGAAATTGTGCCTGTAACGTGTAAAAAAAGTTTTCAGCACCCTCTACCAAATAAAATCATGCCTACATGCCCATTTTATAGTTTTCAGCATTCTATTTTAAATAAAATCAGGTCTTCAACGTAATATTTAATTAGATTAGAGGTCGCATGCCCATTTATATTCAACAAATTGTTTTAAATCAAATTTATGTCTCCAAGCCTATTTATATTGTCACCATTTTCTCGATAAAAACAAAGCCGAGATATACTAAATACTTTGAGCACTTCAATTATGTACTTTTATCACTTTGAAAGCATGCTCATAGGAATAACTAAAACAAATGCTTCATTTTTTTAATTATGTGCCAATCACTTAATCAATCATTAGTAATTAAGAGACTTGTTTGAGATTTTTCGTGTTAACTGTAGTTTTATTTGTTTTTGTTTGATGCTAACACTTAGAAAGTTTAATTTTTTTATATTTTTTTTATCTAGACCACACCAAGCTAGTAAATTTCAATGACTCCTGGATGATAGGTATATTAGCATTTGTTAGCTTTTTGTCATTTCTTTAGAACATTATTAGGCTTAATAATAACCAAACTAGGTGGAGGTAGGGTAGTTAGTTTGAAAATAATATAATTCCCTCAAAGTTTGACGAAATGCAAAAAATATTATGACCAGTTGTCATCCGATCCCAATAATAATAAGCTGAGCGTTGATCTGCATATAATAAAAATTCAATAGGTCCAAACGTTAAATTGTTATTATTTTTTTTTTTGGTGTTTTCTTCGTTTGCTTCATTTTGGGGTAATGGAAGTTGATAATATTTTGTTTATATCTATGTATCTCTTATGTTATTTATTCTTTTCTTTATTTTTATCACTTCAATTTATTTGAATTAATTAATAATAAAACCTATGTTTCTCCATGTTAATCACTTAAATCATATTAGAATAATAAATTAATAGACTTTATTTTCTGACATAATATTACTCCCCACATAAAATATGAATTCAAATGGGACCTATATTTGTGGATCTCGAAAGGTGCCTAATATCTTTCTTTTGAGGTAACTTGAATGCTTACCCAATTTTTAGTTGCATAGACTTAAGATTAATTAATAATTCAGGCTAAAATGGTTCACTAATGTGCCTTTAATTCATTAGGTGATGACTCTTCTTTCTCTCTTATCCCAAAAAAGTTGTCATGTCGAATCCCCTTTTTTTTTAAAAAAAAAAGGAAAAGTAACCTATTTAGATGCCAAGAGACAATGCACATCCCATTGACCCATCCTTTTTCTTATCAAGTAGAAAAAGAGCACCCCACGATAATACGCTCGACCTAATAAACCCCTTACTCAATAAATCTTACAACTGCTCATTTAATTTCTTCAGCTCTACCGAGGGGCATGTGATACAGAGGGATAGATATAGGCTAGTGCCCCCTCCAAATCAGTACCAAAGTTGATGTCCCCATCAGGAGGAATATCAGGAATATAAGTAAGGAATACATCTGTAAACTCACATGCCTTTCTATGCAAATGATCTTCAAATAGAACTGATTTATTCATGAATAAGTCTTTACCAACTACAATTTTTAAAAAGATGGTATAGAAATTAGAATGTGAAGATTCAAGTTTTGAATTAATGTACTCATTAGGAAAAATTAATATGCCCCTAATGATTGCAGTGTTGTAATCTTTTGATGACAAATATGGCATGTGTAGTGTTGTTAAAGATATTAACATTGGTAAAATAAGGTACTACATAACTAATTATACATAAAGATATTTAGATAATTTCCTTACTAAAAATATTTTAATTGTTTTAATGGTAATGTTAATTTTGAATTCATTCACAATAATGGTATTATCAAAAATGCTACTTCAACTTTCTTTTAATTAAAGGGTAATTTGTAGTTATTTTAATTTCTTTATGAATGGACGTATATTTAGGTTTGCATGATCTAGGCTTCAATTAATAAAATGATAATTTTAATTTGATTAAGAAACTCTTTCATTTTCCGACATGACTATCAAAAAGTGTTTCTTGCTTTTTATCCTGTCAAAGTTTTTCCCAAAACTTGATATGACAAATTAAATATTAAGAGCATAAAAAGTTTCAGTAGATATATAAATTTTCTGCTACGTAAAGATAAGTATACTTGCAAATATTTATGAAGAATAAATTCAGGAAAATATATAAAGGAAATACCAAAAACAAATAAGATAACAACATGTTGAAGTGATTATGAGACACTAATTATAGGATTTGATTTAAAAATTATACAAGAAAACAAAAAAAAAAAAAA
Source organism: Withania somnifera (assembly GCA_039654485.1). Lineage (NCBI taxonomy): Eukaryota > Viridiplantae > Streptophyta > Magnoliopsida > Solanales > Solanaceae > Withania > Withania somnifera. Next base: position 3,462 of record JBDJHY011055440.1, read on the forward strand.
AAAGAAAAACCAGTGACAATTATTCACATAACAATGTTAGTAATCATCATTTAAAGTGTTTGTAGCAATAAATTAGAAGGACATTTTAGAAATTTAACTTATTCGATTTAAAGTTCTTGTTGATTAGATTTATAGATTTTTCATATCAATGTGTAGTACAACTTGAGTGAAGGATCGCATTCGTATGAAACTAACTTAGGCGCCGTTTCTAAGTACTTGAATTTTATTTTTTTTATAACAACATATTAAAGTTATTGAGAGTGAGTAATAAGAGGATTTGATTTTAAAAACTTAAAAGAAAACAAAAAGAAGAACCACTAGCAAACTATTCACCTAACAACATTTATAATCCTCTCTTAAAGTGTTGTAGCAATCTTTTGCAGAATAATATTAGGGGTCTGTAGCGTTGCCTTATTTGTAATGAATATCTAATTGATATTATATAAGGTATTTAGCTAAATTAGAAAGACAATTTAGTAATTTAAATTTTCAATTTGGAGGTTCTTGTTGATATATTTATAGATTTTTTCATATCAATATGTAACAGAACTTGTGTGAAGGATAGTATCCTTTCATGTGAAACTGACTTACATGTCGTTGCTAAGTTTTTGATTTTTTTTATATGTATAAATAGATTAGTTAGTTTTTAATAGGTATTTTAATAATTTAACTTTTACGGTTTCTGTTTATTTTCTAATCTTGTGATTTTAATTGATATATTTATAAATATATTTATTAAAATTCAAAATTTAAGAAGCGTCACCACTTTTACTAATTCAGATGGATAATTTATCTTTAAATAAAATTATTTTGATTGTGATTTTTTTTTTATATGAATAAGATATCTAATTCAAGTTATCTAGAAGAGACAAAAAATTAAATTACTAATACTAACTTATTTTTTAATTTAGAAAGGGATATTTTAAAATTTTAACTTTCGAGTTAAGGGCTTTCCATTTTTAATGTAAATATATATATAGATATATATATTAATGTTTAATTTACAATACATATTTCACATTGAAATTAAGCTCTTCAATAACAGTGGACAACTAAAGTTGTGCCACTTTTCGACATATAATACGTCCTAATTAAGATTATACAATAATTGATTTAATACAATTATTATTGTAGCATCTATCCGCCCATAAAGTATGATATAATGCTGAATGATTATGGATATTTGAAGTCTCTGAAAGAATTGGTTTGGTTTTATGGGATTTAATTTACAAAATTTTATGTGTCAATTTACTTGGCTAGAAAATAAATTTGGAGGGCAAAGCAAAATTTGTATTGAGTTTTTCTTTTTTTATTTTGTATTTGGAGCACAAGTTTGATTATGTATAAAAGAATGGTCATTCTTCAGTGTAAAACCCTCCTAAAATTATAAGAAAACACATTATAAGAATAGAGAGTTTAGAGATCAATTCTCTTAGGTGTATTTGAGATCTCTTCCCTTTTTTGTTATTATAAAGACAGATGTTCACTAGTGGATGTAGGATTTTTCTGATCCGAACCACGTAAAATTTTGTGTTCTTATTTTACGTTTCTACTGACAATTGGTTTTAGAGCCAAGGCTTTGTCTGTGTATGCTCTGTGGTTGCAACATAGTTTGAACTTCCACATCAGAAAAGAATTTCTTTGGTCTTCTGTATTTCCAAAATACTATCAGTAGTATAAAAGAAAGAACAAGTAACGATGTGTTCCATGAAGTTTGAAATTGATAGATTTAGTGGGCGCAACAACTTCGATATTTGGAAGATACAGATAATGACATTACTAAAGGAAAAAGTTAAATTGATGCTATTGACGGAGATTACCCCGATGGCATATCAAGTTCCGACATGAAAGGGATTGAAAAGGATGCATTGAGTGTAATCCAACTGTCCCTTGCACCTAAAATGCTCTGTGAAGTGATTATAAGTACCGAAGAGATGGCCAAACAGTTATGGGGAAAGCGGGAAGAGGCTTTACTCGGAAAGATTGGTGTCAATAAGGATGTTGTTACAACAACATCTCCACACATTTAGGATGGAGTTAAGTACCTTTTTGCTAAATCATCTAGATGTATTCAATAAACGTGTCAAGGACTTACAGATTGTCGTAATAAAAAAGGTTGAGGAGATGCTTGCATGTGCTTTGTTATTCTCATTGACTTCAAAGTATCATGATATCGAGGACTCAATGATCTATACTAAGGAGCCCATCATCCTTGAGTATGTGCGGCAAACACTTAACTCTTCAAAGTATTAGCCAACTGAGAAGGAGAAAATTAAGAACAGATCAAAGTCTCGTGTGAAAAAAATAATGCGAAGTGATGGGGCTACCACAAGAAAAGACACTTCGAACGAAATTGCCAAATGTCAAGTCCAAAAAAAAAAGACAACTGCATCTATTGTTAAACAGGTACATGATTCTGATGATGAATATTTAGTTACGCTATCACGCGATAGTGGAGTACATGACAACAAATGGTTCATAGACTTTTGTTGTACTGTACAAATAACATTCCAAAGAGATTGGTTCACCAGCTATGAGAAAAGTGGAGGAACCATAGTGATGGGCAATAATGAAACTTATAAAATAGTTAGCACTGGTTCAGTTTGGGTTCTTTGCCATGATGGAATTGTGAGGACTAATACAGAAGTCCATCATGTTCTTGATCTGAGGAAGAATTTGATCTCCCTGGGTACTCTGGATAAACAAAGCTATAAGTACAGGAGCGAAGGAGGAATTATGAAGGTGACTACAGGTTCTTTAGTCATGCTAAAGGCCAAGCTAGAGGATGGACCTTACATATTTGAAGGAAGCACCATTGTTTTCTCTGTTATTATATCTACAATGCATTTATCTAATAATGACAAGGTAAGATTATGACACATGCGGCTGGGCCATATGAGGACTGTAGATGATGAGCTGTCGTAACCTTTTGAATGGTGAGAATATTAGAAAACTTGAATTTTGTGAGAATTGGGTTCTAAGGAAGCATAAGAAGGTCAATTTCGCATTAGACGGGAAGGGTGCTAGACTATATCTATAGAATGGTGGAAAGAGGTATCTTCTCACATTTATTGATAATTATTCATGAAAGGTTTGGGTGCATTTATTAAAGGCAAAAAGTAATTCTTTTTAAGCATTTAAAGAGTTGAAGATATTGGTTAAGAATAAAATGAAGAGGAAAACTCAAGTATCTTCGCACAGACAATGGCTTGTGGTTTTGTAGTGAAGAGTTTAATAAGTTTTACAAAGTTCATGGGATCACAATATATAAGATGTTCAGGCACACATCACTGAAGAATGGAGTTGTCGAGGATGAACAATACTTTTCTTTAAAAGGCTCGTTGTATGCTCCTAAAAGCCAAAGTACCAAAGAGTTTTGGGATGAGGCAGTTCACACTACTTCTCACATTGTCAATCGATCTCAAGTATCAACAATTGAATTCAAGACTCCAGATGAGGTATGGTTAGGTAAACCCTTAGGTGTCCGGCTTCTTATCATGTTAATGAAGGAGATCTTGAATAAAAGGCTATGAAGACCATATTCGTAGGGTATTGAGATGGAGTAAAAGGGTACAAGGTTTGGTGTTTGTTTTCACTCAAGTTTGTAGTTAGTAGGGATGTTACCTTTGATGAATCCTCTATGCTTGATCCTTGTAAAGTTTCTGTAGATTTATCATGAAACAAGAACAATGAGCACGTGGAGCTACGGTGGAGATTACCAAGAAAAATGATCAAAAGACTCAAGTTAAAGATGTAGATCTTGAAGAATTTGTTGTCAATAAACCATACTCAATTGTAAAGGGAAGGGATAAGAGGCAGGAACAGAGAACAGAATGCCTTCTACAACAATCAAATTTAATTGCATAGGCTTTTTTATTTGCAGAAGAAGAGATTAAGGATCTTGAATCCTCCTTATATATTGAAGCAACTTCTTACAAGGATGCTGCACAATAGAGGTTAGCCATGGAAAAAAAGATGGTGTCTCTTCAGAAGAGCAAGACACGGGTCTTAGTTGAAAGGCCAAAGTAAAAGAGGACAATTGGATGCAAATGGTTCTACAGAAAGAAAAAGGAAATTCCTGAAGTTGAAGATGCTAGATTTAAGGAGAGATTGGTTGCAAAGGGTTTCATTAGAGGGAGGGAAATGAATACAATGATATTTTCTGCTAGTCATGAATCATATATCGATTTGTGTGATCCTGACATTGGTTTCACAATTTGACTTAGAGCTTCAATAACTTGATGTCAAAATTGCTTTCTTGTATGGTGGTATAAAAGAGACAATCTACATGGATTATCCTGAACATTTTATAGATGAGGGAAAAGAAGATCATGTATATCAACTGACAAAATCATTGTATGGTTTAAATCAGTCCCCTAGACAGTGGTTCAAGAGGTTTGATGTATTCATGAACACACACGAATTCTTAAGGAGTGCATTTGAAAGTTGTGCGTATCATAAGAAGATTTCAGGTAACTCTATGATTTTTCTATTGTTGTATGCTGATGATATGCTTATTGTTCTAACAAAAATCACATAGATAAATAATTTGAAGAAACTATTGAGAAAGGAATTTGACAAGAAGTATTTGGGAGCTGTGAAGAAAATCCTTGGTATGGACATTTCAAGAGAAGATGGTGTTGTACATCTTTCTCAGAAGAGGTACATCACAAAGGTTCTTGATAGATTCAATATGCATATGTTCAAAATTATAAGTAAACCATTATCTCCTTATTTTAAAATTTCAGAGTTACAAATGTCTCAGTTTGAGCATGAGGTGGAGCAACTATCAAAAGTTTCTTATGCTTGCGCAGTTGGTAGTATTATGTATTCTATATGGTATGTACACTTTTAGATATTTCTCAACCTATAAGTGTGATAAGTAGATACATGGATAATCCAGGAAAGAGGCATTGAAAAATTGACAAGTGGATATTGAGATATCTCAAAGGAGCTTCTACTGTTTGCCTAATCTTCCAAAAAAGTGAAGGTATTTCAATTCTATGTAGATTCTGACTATGTAGGGGATCTTGACAGAAGGAGTTCCACAATTGGATATATTCTTACTTTTATTGGCAGTGCCTTGAGTTGGAAATCGATTATGAAGTTGATTGTCCTTTTGTCTACAAAGAACCAAAATACATGAAAACAGTTGAAGTAGTGAAAGAAGTTATCTATTGAAAGTCTTATTGGGAAAATTGAGTTTAGTTCAACAAGAATAAAATCTTAAATGTGATAGTTTGAGTGCGATTCATTGGTTAAAAAAAATTAGAGATGTCATGATCTCACTAAACACATTGATGTCCGATTTCACTTATTTGAGATATTATTGAGGAAGGAACTATCAAACTTGTGAAGGTTATCGCTGACGATAACGCTGTAGACATGTTAGCCAAGATAGTGTTACTCTCTATTTTTTCACACTGTGAGGACTTAGCAGAGGTATGCATCAATCGATGCAACGCCGAGAGAACAACGGTTAAGTAAAGCTAGTATGTTCAACAAAGGTCTGATTTTTCTAATTTATTAGGAAGGGGTTGTCAAGTAAGCTTAGAAGTTTTGGCCAGAGTTGTTCATACAAATGCTCGGAATGCAAGCCAAGGTGAAGATTAAAAAAATTGGTTTGGTTTTATGGGGTTTAATTCATGTGGAAGAAAATCTCGTGTGCCAATTTACTTGTCTCGAAAATAAACCTGGAGGGAAAGAAAAATTTAGGGAGGATAAATTTTGTATTTATTTTTTCTCTTAACTCTTATTTTGTGATTAGAGCCAAGGTTTGGTCATCTATAAAAGGATGGCTACTCTTCATTGTAAAACCATTTTAAAATCATAAGAAAATACATTGTAAGAGTTGAGAGAAAAAGTCTCTTAAGTGTATTTAATATCTCTCCCCTTTATTTGTTAATATAAAGGCAGCTATTCTCTAGTGGATGTGGAATTATTTTGATCTGAACCATGTTAAATCTTGTGTTCTTTCTTTTATGTTTTCTCTAACAATTGGTATCAGAGCCGATGTTCTGTATGAATGTGCTCTATGGTTGAAATACAATATGAACTTCCACATCAGAAAAAAATTACTTTGGTCTTCTATATTTCCAAAATACTATTAGTAGTAGAAAAATGAAGAGTAAGTAATGATGAGTTCCATGAAGTTTGAAAGTGATTGATTTAATGGGTGCAATAACTTCAATATCTAGAAGATCCAGATTATAGCGCTACTACGGAGGGAAGGGTTAATCCATGCTATTGATGAGAAGTAGCCTAATGGTACATTAGATTCTGACAAGGAGAGGATTGAAAGGGACGCATTGAGTGTAATCCAGTTGTCCCTTGCACTTAACGTGCTCTATGAAGTGAATATAAGTACCAAAGAGATGGTCAAATAGTTATGGGAAAAGCAGGAAGGGCTTTACCAGGACCAATCTTTGACAAAAAGGATGTTGTTACAATGAATTCTCCACACTTTTAATATGGAGTTAGGTACTTTGTTGCAAGATCATCTAGATGTGTTCAATAAATATGTCATGGACTTGCAAATTGTCGTAATTAAAAAGGATGAGGAGATGCTTGCATGTGCTTTGCTATTCTCATTAACTTCAAAGCATCATGATAACTCAATGATGTAAGTAAGGAGCCTATCATGAGTATGTCCGGCAAACACCTAACTCTTGTGATGTGCAGTGGAAATTTGAAGGAGACAAAGATGATCAAGCTAGTGGGTTCTTTGTGAGATGTCATACTAGCCAAATGGGAAGGTGAAAAATCAAAGCACCGGTCAAAGTCTTGTGTGAAAAAAATAAACGTGGAGTGTTGGGGCTGCCACAAGAAGGGGCACATTGAACGAGATTGCCTAATGTCAAAGTCAGGCAAGTGCATCCATTGTTGGATACGTACATGATTTTGATGATGAATATTTACTTATAATATCATGCAATAGTTGAGTATATGGAAACAAATGGTTGATAGACTTTGGTTATATTGTACATATAGTGATGGGCAATAATGTAACTTGTAAAATAGTTTGCACTGGTTCAGTTTGGGTTCACTGCCATGATGAAATCGTGAGGACTAATACAGAAGTCCGTCATGTTCCTGATCTAAGGAAGAATTTGATCTCCCTGGGTACTCTGGATAAACAAAGCTACAAGTACATGAGCGAAGAAAGAATAATGAAGGTGACTAAAGGTTCTTTAGTCATGCTGAAGGCCAAGCTAGAGGATGGACTTTACATATTTGAAGGATCCACCACTATTGTCTCTATTAGTGCATCTATAATACAGTTATCTGATAATGACAAGGCAAGATTATGGCATATGCGGCTAGGCCATATGAGCGTATGAAGACAGTAAATGATGAGCTGTCATAACTTTTGAATGTGAGAAGATTAGAAAACTTGAATTTTGTGAGAACTGCATTCTAAGGAAGGATAAGAAGGTCAACTTCAGTACTTGTAAGAACAAGACGCGAGGGGTGCTAGAGTATATCCTTTCAAATTTATGGGGTCCTTCTAAACTACCATAAAAAGGTAGAAACAGATATCTTGTCACATTAATTGATGAAAATTCAAGAAAGGTTTGGGTGCCTTTATTAAAGGCTAAAATTAAGTCTTTTGAAACATTTAAAGTGAAAGATTTATATTGAGAATCAAATGGAGAGGAAAATCAAGTATCTTCGCACAGACAATAGCTTGGAGTTTTGAAATGAAAAGTTCAATAATTTTTGCAAGTTACATGCATCACAAGACATAAGACAGTCAGAAAAGCACCACAACAGTATGAGTTTCTGAGAGGATGAACAGAACTCTTCTTGAAAAGTCTCATTGTATGCTCCTAAAAGCCAAAATGCCTAAAGTTTTTTGACTGAAGCAGTTCACACTATTTCTCACATTATTAATTGATTTTCGGCATCAATGATTGACTTCAAGACTCCAAATATGGTATGGTCAGGTAAACCCTCTAAATATTCATATCACTAAGTATTTCCATGTCCAGCTTATTATCAAATTAATAAAGGAAAGCTTGAGCCTTGTAAAGTTTAAGAAGGCCATATTCGTAGGTATGTAAATGGAGTAAAATGGTACAATCTTTGGTGTTTGTCTTCATTCAAGTTTGTAGTTAGTAGGGATGTTAACTTTGATAAATCCTTTATGCTTGAGCCTTGTAAAGTTTTTATAAAGTCATCAACAAACGAGAACAGAGAAGGTGGAGCTACCGGTGGAGCTTACCAAGAAAAAGGATTAAGAGACTCAAGTTAAAAATGAGTCAAAAGGTGCAATGACTGAAGAATTTTATGTCAATAAGCCATATTCAATTGCGAAGGGAAGGGATAAAAGGTAGATACCGAGACCAAAACACCTTATACAACAATCAATTTTATTACATATGCATTTGTAGCTGCATAGAAGAGATTAAGGATCTTTAATCCTTATCGTATATTTGAAGTAACTTTTTTTAAAGATACTGCACAATGGAGGTTAGCCATGAAGGAAGATATGAAGTCTCTTCACAAGAATCAGATATGGGTCTTAGTTGAAAGGCCAAAAGCAAGAGCACAATTGGATACAAATGGGCCTACAGAAAGAAAAAGGGAATTCCCAAAGCAAAATATGCTAGATGCAAGGTGAGATTGGTTGCAAAGGATTTTAGTCGGGGGTAAGGGGAATTGAATGCAATGAGATTTTCTCCCTGGTTATGAAACATAGATCAATTCATATGCTACTAGCATTAATTACACAATTTGACTTAGAGATTTAACAACTTGATGTCAAAATTTCTTTCTTGAATGGCAATCTAGAAGATACAATCTGTATGGATGAGCCAGAACATTTTCTGGATAAGGGAAATGAAAATCATGTATGCCAACTAAAAATATCAATGTATGGTTTTGATCAGTCTCCTAGGTAATGGTACAAGAGGTTTGATGCATTCATAATTACACACGGATTCTCAAGGAGTGCATTTGATAGATGTGTGTATCGCAAGAAGATGTCTGGTAACTCTATGATTTATCTATTGTTACATGCTGATGATATGCTTTTTTCTTCTAACAACATCACAGAGAAAAATAATCTAAAGAAACTGTTGAGCAAGGAATTTGACATGAAGGATTTGGAAGATGCAAAGAAAATCCTTGGTATGGAGATCTCAAGAGAAGATAGTATTGTACATCTTTCTAAGAAGAGGTACATCGAAAGGTTCTTGAGAGAATTAATATGCATATGTGCAAACCTGTAAATACACCATTAGCTCCTCATTTTAAACTTTCAGAGTTACAAATGCCTCAGTCTGAGGATAGGGTGGAGCAAATGCCAAAAGTTCCTCATGCTAGCACAGTTGGTAGCTTTATGTATGCTTTGGTATGTAAACGTCTAAATATTGCTCAATATGTAAGTGTGGTAAGCAGATATATGTCCAATACAGGAAAGAGGCATTGGGAAGCTATCGAGTATATATTAGGATATCTCAAAGGAGTTTCTGATGTTGGCTTAAGCTTTCAAAAAAATAAAGGTATTTCAATTCTCGATTATGTGGATATGACTATGCAGGGGATCTTAACAGAAAGAGTTCAACAACTGGATATATTTTTACTCTTGTTAATAGTGTCGTGAGTTGGAAGTCGACTCTGCAGTCGATTGTTTCTTTGTCTACAACCGAAGCAGAATACATGGCGGCAATGGAAGTAGGGAAAGAAGCTATCTGGTTGAAAGGTTTAGTGGAAAAATTGTGTTTGGTTCAACAGGAATCAACTCTTAAACGTGATATCCAGAGTGTATTTCATTTGATTAAAAATCATAGATTTAATGAGTGCACTGAACACATTGATATCATATTTCACTTTATTCGAGATATTGTTGAGGAGGAAAATATCAAGGTTGTGAAGGTTATCACAGACGATAACCCTGCAAGGGCTTGGCAGGGGTATGCATCAACTGATGCAACCCCGAGAGAACAACTGTTTGTTGGAGCTAGTATGTTCAACAAAGGTTTGATTCTTATTGTTTATTATAATGGGGTTGCCCAGTAAGCTTAGAAGTTTTGACCGGATTTGTTCATACAAATGCTTGCAATGCAAACCTAGGTGGATATTGAAAGAATTGGTTTTGTTTTATGGAATTTAATTCATGTGGAAGAAAATCCCATGTGCTAATTTGCTTGGCTAGGAAATGAAATTGGAAGGAAAGAAAAATTGTTGGATGATAAATTTTGTGTTTATTTTTCCTTTTCTTATTTTTTTCTTGGAGCCCAAGTTTGGTCATCTATAAAAGGATGATCATTTTTTATTTTAACCCATCCTAAAATCATAAGAAAATATTGTCATAGCCCGATTTCGCAGATCATGATGGCATCTACTATACCATCATTAGGAGAACCA
>JBDJHY011055548.1:0-14178 GCA_039654485.1 Withania somnifera
GAAAGCATACTTCAAATGACTAGGCAAAGCTTTGAACTCCAAGTTAGGAGCTTTTTTTTTATAAATGGTGGCACATAAGGTCCCAATGACCTATCAAGTGATCCATACCTCTTATGAGTAAACACATTGGTGAGGTCTAATAATTGGATCATTTTTATAGCTTCAATATCATCTTCCATGCTTTGACCCATGATTGGCCTTGCAAGCGGATCATTACTGACTGGTAGGGCTATCTCCTGGTTTGTGTCATACACAGTGATTGCTGATAACTCTTTATATATCGTGGGCAACTTGAGGGCTTTGTATATATCAAACTCTTTAACTTTATCATAGGCCCTCGTGGTTAGTCACCCGGTTGCCACATCAATCAATGCACGACCCGTCGCTAAAAATGGACGCCCTAAAATAAATGGGATTTTCAGATCAGGCTCAAAGTCTAAAACAACAAAATCCATAGGGAAGATCAAGGATCCCACTTGTACCAATACATCCTCCACTATGTTAAGCGGTCTCACTAAAGATCTGTTTGCTAACTGAAGAATGATGGTGGTGGGGTTTTGAGTGTCTAAACCCATATTTCTCAAATAGCAAGTCGGCATAAGATTTATACTTGCACCCAAATCACACAACCCCCGTACAGTCAGATTCTGGCCAATACTCATTTAGATGGTGAAACTGCCCGGAATCTTTCTGCTTTGTAGGCAGCCTATTTTGGATGTGCGATGTGCACTCTTGAGTAAGAGCCACTATAGCATGCTCAATGAGACGATCTTTATTTGCCACAATATCTTTCACATATTTGATATATTTTTGGATTCCCTGCAATATATCAATAAGAGGCAAGTTAATGTGAACTTGCCCCAATAACTGCTTAAACTTTTGAAATCCTTCTTCCTTTTTTTGTTTCTTTAGACTTTGAGGAAAAGGCGGTGGAGGCCTCAAAATTGTTTTTTCACTGCTAGAATCTTCCCCCTTAATGTTATCATTGGTTACTTTTTCCCTGCTGCTTTCCTGAATTACCTTTTTAGGCACTAGTTCATACAACTACACCCTGCTTCTGATTGTGACTGCATTCAACTGCTTTGGATTTTGATATGTGTCGCTAGGTAGGCCCCCTTGGGGTCTTGTATTATGAGACATAGCCAATTGTCCCATCTGTCTTTCTAGCTGATGTGTAGCCATTTATTGGTTCTTCAAATCTTCTTCTAACCTTGATAGTCTCTCAATGTTATGTGACTACCCTTCTATTAACATTTTTAGCAACTCTTCAGTTTTATTGTCGGGCTGCCCATTTGGTGCTTGATCATAGCTCTGCTGGTTAAATTTTTTCCCTATTACTGGTTAGATTGCAGATTTCTATAAGTGTCGGAACTCTGCTGTTATGGTTGATTTTTATTTCCACCCCATGAGAAATTAGGGTGGTTCCTCCAGTTTGCATTATAAGAATTTCCATAATATTGTTGCCTCGAGCCTCTCTGTGCATTACCAATGAAGTTTACCGAATTGGGGTTGGCTCTACATACATCAGATATATGGTCATTCCCCCACATGTCTCACACCACCCTTGGGCCTGTGATTGAACTACATCAACTGCAGCCTGCTGTTATTGTTGTCCAAAGGCTTGTGCAAACATATTCTGAAGGGATGAAATTTGCACTGATAATGTTGTAACAACTTCTAACTCCATCACATTGACAATATTCTTCTTAGCCATAGTTCTTGACATGTCACCATTCCAATTAGGATTACCAGTGGCAATCCTATTCAATAGTGTTTACATATCATCATAAGTGCGATCTAAAGCCTGACCCCTAGCTGTTGAATTTAGTAATATCTTAGAGTTGGGTTCTAGTGCCTCAATAAAAGTATGTAGCTACACTTCATTAGATTACTGGTGATGTGGGAAGTTTTGGAGCAAAGTTTTGAATCTCTCCCATGATTAGTATAAATTTTCACCCATATTTTTCCTGAAGCTAAGAATTTCAGTTCTTAGCCTCGCAGTCTTTCCAGATGGAAAAAATTGAATCAAGAACTTCCTTGTTAAATCCTCCCACGAAGTAATGGAGTTTTCTGGTTTCAATGATAGCCATCTTTTTTCTTCCCCCAATAAAGAGAAAGGGAATAGTGTGAAATTTGATGAAAATCCAGTGAGAATAAAAGTGTCACTGATCTCCAAAGAGTTTTGGATATGCTCTTGTGGATCCTTATGTTGAGACTAGTGAACTGTCCTCTTGTGTGCAATAGTTGCACCATATTTTGTTTTAGCTCAAATCTCCCTCTAGGTGCGGGCTTCTGAATAGCGGAGATAGAATTGGTGGCCTTAGGAATAGCCATATCACGTATTGACCTTGGCACTTTCATCTCCGCAGGCACTATGTAGGACTTGTGAACTAGAATGAGGGAATACCCTTGTTCTGTGCTGAGAGTGAATTAACTGTTCTGGCTCAGACAATGGTTCCACCAAGGTTCTTTCCCTTGCCAGATTACCTGTAATAACGCCTGCAAAGAATTGAAAAGGCTAAGATCAAGTTGTTAAATATTGCATAATAAAAATTTTACTCTTATAAATCATAAGCTAACTAATTTACCAAGTCCCCAGCAACGACGCCAAAAATTTGTTGCATCCAAAAGCACACACACAAGTGTACGTGGTTGTAAGAGAAATATAATGGCTCTTATGAACCAAATGTAGAACTCATAGGGACTTGGAATTATGAATTAGCTTCACTAAATGATTTGTATAAGAACTAACTTTATAGTGCAATTGAGTAAATCAGAATAAGAGTTGGGAGATTGAATAAATCTAGAGTAACTAAGATGAAGAAGTAAGAATTGGATTAGAACAATGAAGATAGATAAATATGAGTAATGTTTCCAGGGCTATGGCATTACACACACACATGTATATGGACTTGACTTCAATAAAGACACTTGTTCCATTGATTGTTGGTTTAGGGGTTGAAATTATGACTAGGTATTGATAGTCCTTTAGTCACCAATTACTTAAACATCAACTACTCCGATTGGCATGTGTTTTTAACTTTCATAAAGGCATTAATACTTTCTTCCCTATTAAAACCAAGCGAAGCACTAAGTACACGATTATGCCTTGGTCACTAGTTATATTGCTAATCTCGAATTTAGGTTAATAACATAAACACACTCCTACTACTCCCAATCACTCACAATATTATTGGATTCAATAACCCTAGCAAGCCTAAGATTCATTCTAATAGAGGCCAATAATTAGAAACACAATTATTATAGAGTAGAATAACAATTAATTATCCAAAACAAATACCTTAAATAAATTCATATCCATACATGGTGTGTTAACCATAAGCCCCATAACAAGGGTGTTTAGCCCATACAACTCATATTCAATTCATAAAACATAATTAAACAATACCGTACAAGAATTGAATAGAAAGATTCACCCTGCAATGCTAGTGTATTATTCTTGACTTGTGTTGTTTTCACCCAATATGATAGCACAACTCCTTGATAAAAATAATAATGATGATAATGTTGCCTCAAAATGTATGTTAAGGTTTACATAAGTTCTTGGGTGAAAAGAGAAAATTACCCCTACTTATCCAATTAATAAAAGGCCTTCAATCGTTGTCAACCAAAAGGGATCACGATAGTAATCACGTCGTGATCCCTATCGTGATTGAATCCACATCACGACGTGATCACTATCGTGATGAGGGTCTTTTTCTGCCAATCTGCGCTGCTCCCGCTAGCTTACTTTTCCACTTTCTCTATATCATCCAAGTCCTCAATAATCTTATAAATATGCTCATCACATTGGTAAGTAGTGCTTTCATATAATAACCATAAAAATATCCATAAAATCATGCAAGTATTCTCAAATAAAGACAATTTATAGGAAATAGATGGATCTATGGCAGGTACAACTGCCTATGATCAAACCAATCCACGAAAATATGTATAACAACCCCTCTAATATTCCACCGACTGAAGAGTTTAACTATGGTGAAGTTGATGAAGGGATCCAATACGGAGGCCATTATGGCTATGAGGGCCTTAGAGGTAGGGGTAGAATGGGAAACTAGGTGATATTGATTGATGGGATGACAAGAAGATATAAGTAAAAGAGATGAGTAGTATTAGGATAAAGGACATAGGTTTGGGGATCGAGAGGATCCATATGGAGGAAGAATTGACCTGTATCGAGGGTTTACCACTATCAAGATTTCACTTCCTAAGTTTTGGAAGAGTTTTAAGAGTGGAAGCTCCAAACTCAGAGAATCTTTCTCACTAACAACATCTCCGCTACTTTGAAGTCCAAGTATATTCTTACATAATTTGAAGGGTATGCTTCTACTTGGTGGGAGTCAAAGATTATATAGAGATATTCCAATCAATAAGTTTGAGATTCCTCATTTCTCATAATTTATAGGGCTCATAGAGACTAGATATAGTGTTCAAGTTTTGATGAATGACATCAATACAAGTGTAATGAACCGCGTGGTCATTTACTTACTTTCTATTTATTTTGTGTTTAGAGCCTTATGTTAGCTTCCCTAAGTCATTTATGACTTTTTAGGACCGATATTTTGGTTTGGCAATTCTGCTACTTGTTATATAAGTTTTCCTTTTTTAAAAGCTTTACCTTGAAATAGTGGAACTTAAGAGTGACCTCTTAGTAAACAAGCTTCGAATTAGATTTAAACAGTTCCATTATCTATAAGATAAGTCCTTTGTTTTAGTTGGATATTTGGTTTAAGTCCCGAGATTTTCAATTTGAGTTTAAGCTATTTAAAGAAATTCAGTTCATTCGGAGTTCAGTTTAGAGCTTTAAATTACATTTTTCATCTTCCCCAGAATGTTTGTTTTGGGATAGGGGGTTCATTGATGTGCTTGCTGAAGTGTCTGAATTCATTTTGGAGATTCGTGTGGGAAGTTGGACAGTTATGCCTTTTTGTTCAGTTTGGTTTGAGTTTTTTATCAAACGACCTAGTATGGTTATTTTGTCAATTCCGTTGTGTCGGGAACATGTTTTCATACAAGTTACATTTTTTTTGATTCCATTGGACTCTTTTTCAATTTTGAGCCCTCATTAGGGATTATAGATGTTTTCTTTTTCTGCAGAAAATTGCAAACTTATGCAATCCCGCTCTTGGGAAGCAGTCGCGCTAAATTGCTTTTTCTCTCCTTTAGGGCTATTATTATGGAGGGACACGATTGATCTAGGTTAGGTTTTCTAGGATTTTTCACTATCGTGCTAGGGGTGCTGTGATCGTGCTTGGTCGGGTGGGGCCTTGGGAGCGATCTCTCTTGGGCACGACAATCTCTTTGAGTCGTGCCCAGTTATATATATGTTCTTATCCTAGATTTTTTAGACATTAAAAAATTTCTTACACCAAATTCTTGAATCCTAGCTTGTTTAATTTCACTCCTCGGTGCTGGGAAATATCCGTGGGTGTTGTGGTGTCTTGTTCTAGTGTTCCTACGTCGTTTATTGGTATATTTTCTTCCCCAATTTCCTAGTTCTTGATGTATTATTCCGCCTTTAATATTGAAACTCCATGGGAATGGAAATTGAGGTTCATTTCTTTATTATTTTGCATAGCTATGATGCTAAAAGATCAGTGATTGTTGCGGGACCTCCGTTCTATCGCGAATTTGGGTAATTTCGCAAGTTCTTTTATCTAAACCTTTCCTATCTTTACATAATATTTGTGTGGCTATTTATGGACTTGTTTAGGTCTATTTTATCTCAAATGTTAACCACGAGTTTCCTGAGATGAGGCATACCTCTTGGTATTTTTAGTTTTATTTTTTGGACTATGGAGCCCACAAACCCCTTTTTAGGCTGATTTCTGAACCAAATTGCACATGGATATAAGTATTTTCTTCACATTTTGACCTTTGTATTACTATCTTCATAGATTTGAGCTATTATGGGCCTTCTTGGAGCTTCGAGATGCTTCTGTATGCTTTTTAAGTATTTTTATGGCGTTCAGGTAGGCTAGGATTACTCTTCTCCTAGACTGGGTTGTATGAAGTATTTTTGTGGTTTTGGCTAGTTGTTATGGTGGTTTGTAGTTTGGAAGCTCTCTTTGTTCTGTTATTCATCTATTTTCTTCTGGTTCTTGGGTCCTGTAAAGGGACATAGCAGGCCTTGGATTGTAGTATGTTATTTCAGCTAAACTGCGAGCAACCTTGTGCTTTAAAGACTGCCTTGGAGATTTGAGTGCTTAGATTTTTTCCTTTGTTTGATCTTATTCTATTTTGAGAGCTCGTTTATTTGTGTTGTATTGTTCCCATCATGCATAATACTGTTGGCTTGTGTTAAGGTTACTGAGTGGAACCCGATGGTGTCGAGATATGGTAAGGGCTTAATGATACTGAAAATGGGATTTTTGAAAGGAAAATAACTAGAAAGAGTTTTCTATAATTAAACTTCCAGTAGTATGGAACGATATGGAGCTATTTTCATAATATCAGACTAGATTGAGGCTTTTCTTATCTATAAGTAGCATTGTGGATGTGGTATTGGACATGGAACCCACAGTGTTGTCCATTAACTATTATATTGGAGGTAGGACCTCCATGTTTAGCTGAGAGATGTCTTTTCGATGTTGGACCTCTCGTTTTTGGGTTGGGTCACTTGTTCGGGTGTGGGACCTTGGTAATTGGGCTAAGAGTCGTAGCACTTATGATAACACCCAAATTACACTTCCTTTTGAATATAAGCGGTCGATTGTCAAAATATAGAACCGAAATAAGTTGGGTTCGATCCCACAGGGAATAGGGTGTCGGATATACACCTAGCAATAGTAGCTAATAGTTAGTTCTTGTTTCTAGAGATAAACGAAAAGTAAAAAGGGGTATTTGTTGTATCAAAATATTCATTGTTACTATTAAGTACTATCTATTGATTCAAGTATATTATTAACCTAGTTTCTTGTTAACTACGGCTTAACGAACCTTCGGATTGTAATCTTTACATAGTTGCATAATCTTTCCTAAACGTAGAGTTACGTACAAACACAATGCTATTTACTTTAAGTATTTCTCAACCTTTAATCCTAAGTAAATTTCTTTTACGGGTTAGGGCTATGAATGATTGCATTATATGTATCGTGGTAACTCAAGATAATTACTCTAGCTACAACAACCATTAGACGAGGGTTAACGCCCCGAATCTCGTAGCATAATCTCAACTCCAAGTTTTATCCACATGGTTAGTGCTAGTTAAACCTACACGTGTTCTAGTGTTTCCAACCACTAAAACTCATTTATTACGTAGAAATTATGTTCATATGATGGAATAGATGCAACAACCCTATGTAGATTACAATCCTAATATAGTTTAACGCATGGATCCACAACTCTAGGGTTAGGGTTTAGCCCACCGTTGACATCATCCTACAATAATGAAACCATGAAGCAATGAATAACATACTGCAGAATTAAGAGTTCAATTGATTGTAGAATAAATATTAAAATAATTCAACACTTGTGTTCTTGAAATAATATGGGCATCAAACCTTAAAATCTCAAGTCTCTCTTAATATTTCTCCCTCTAAAATATATGTAAGTAGTTATATGTGTTGTATCTCCTCTCTCTAAAAAATTGTGCTAACTTTGCCTTTTATAGAGCATGGGGGTAAGTGCAATAATAGAAACTCTTACTGGGCCTTCGTTTAGCTTGGAAAAAATATGAAGGGAATCTCCTAGTGAAAGACGGACCGTCTGATCTTCCGTCTGTCACCTCCTGTCCAGTGAACTTTCCATCAGACGATTCCCTTTGGGAAAACTGTCTCCTAGCAGATGTTCTATCTATTGGGCTGTCTGGTTCTTGTTCTTTAACTAGTGAAGCATTAAATAGGCGGCTTTGTCAAGAAAATCGTTTGTCTTTAGATTGATCATTTGTTCCATCGCCTTTTTGTGTCATTTTACCCAGTGTGATTCTTGTTGGGTGGATGGGTCATACGGTTCATATGGGTGTAGGCGAATCGTCTCTTACTTGTGTAAAAATTGCCCAATTTTTTTTCAATTGCTTCAAGCTTCCTCATATTGACGTAACCCTATAAATACTCAATAAACGTGTTAAAAGACACTGTTATCACTCAAGAACATGCTCTATTTTGGGCTTTTAAGTGCACAATGTGATGTAAAATACCGTCACATCAACATCCTCAACCTAAAACATTTGCATGTGCTCGAGCAACAAAAGAACCAGTACACATCAAACACTTAAGACATCCCTAGTACATAATTCATCTCAATATAATCATTCATTAGGCCTCACATCATATCGGCTAACTGCACCTACTCATACACAACGACTTTTTCGAGTGACACATTGAAAGACATTTCACAAGGCTTATATCCCCTAAACTACTGCATTAACTTATTCAAAATTGATCAAAGTATCAACTTGTTCTCATAACAAAAAAGCCCCACACACAATAAAATTTTATTTTATATTAGGACTGGGAAAGTATCTTTTCACCCTCAGAAAGAAATTAAATTGTATACACAATAGCCATAGGCTTGCCCTTATCAATTACAACCTACTGTTCAGTAAGATGACTTGAATCACATCAGGACTTTTTTCGGCTTATAATGTCAGTTTGAGTGCTGGTAGTGCAGGATTTGGGAACTTAGTGACTGACTCAACTTGTTATGTTACCCTTTTTTTTGTTTTCCATCATTTTTTCCATTACAATATTCTTTTCTTTAACACTTGACCTTAATTCCCCTTTTTGTACAACATGAAATCTTCTTATTTCTTTATTTTTCTTTTCATTTCATGATTTGTCTTTTGATTACTTTTTTCAAAACTAATGATTACCTTTCTTTTGTAAGATATGATTCATGGTAGTGACCCTCAACCTAAAGTTAAAGTTAGGTTGAAGACACATTAACGAATCAGGACCAAGATAGATTGATTACCACTTGTTTTTTTTGTGGTGTTTTCTACTTAGCCACCCAAGAGTTGGGTTACAATGCCCACTTTTAAGATCATAATATCCAGTCCACAACCAAAACCTCTTATTTTCGCCCTTTTATTTTCAAGGGTACTTACACGGTTTGGTTCTAGTCGACATAAAAGGGGTTCAACTTAGAAATTCATTAATTGGTTGCTGACTCTTTTAAGGCTTTAGTGACTTATCAAAGAAGGCCTAGCATTATTTTCATATCAACCCACTTTCAACTTAGTTACAATTTGAACCGGGCAAGTTCTAGATATCATATACACAAAAGATTACACAAAATTGCTCTCCTACACTTGCACGTATACATTCGTTTCAATTTAAACTCGTTAAGTTGATGGAATAGAGAGATACAAATACAATTAATAGTAACACCCTTAATGTACTGCAGTTGTAGAATAACATATCAACACTTGATCGAAAATGATAAAATAACTAAATGCTGAAATTCCTTAAATACATGAGTATTATTGTTTAATGGGGTACATCCGAATCATCAAATAAATAAAAATACATCAAAATAATCAAAATATAAAAATATCAAAATAACCCTAACATACTAGTTCTCCTAGATAGCACGCCTAAGGGAAAAGAATAAAAAAAACCCTCAAATGTAACAAAACAAAAACAGGTACACCCTCGACCACAAGAAAATGGTGCATTGTCCCTAATGCACAATAGATAACAGTGCTATAAAAATAGAAAGAAAAAAGTGTACCATAAAATTATGGCCTAGGACGCATCCTCTACCTCAGAGCAACCTCAGATGGCTATCCGGCTGTAACGCCCGCTGCTCCACTCGGCTCTACAATAGAGGGGGGTGCCTTGATGAAGTGCTCAGACTCAGCTGGCATTGTGATCACTGAAGCACCCACCGGTTTTGCACATCTTCTATCCTCACAAGCACAAAACTTTCCTCAGACACCTGCAGTGCCTCTTTTAAATCATCAACCTTATGGAGGCTACTCTGCTTCCTCTTCTTCTTCTTTCTTCCAAATACTTCCTGGTTCTCACCCCCTGCCATAACAACCTTCCTCTTGGACTGTATCTCTTCCAGGCTCAATATTCAATCCTCATCGTTAGATTTGATAGTATCTGCCGGTGTTTGGCCAATAGGATGGTGACCTTGCTGCAAGGCAATAACATCAGCGCATAGCTGATCAAGATCAAGCTCAAGCTAAAATCTAGCTCATTCAGATGGGATCATAAGACAGAGGCGCTCGTTCATGTGTTCATCCATGTTATCAATTCTTGCTTGCATGGTGTCATACAGCTCCAAAGCCTCCTTGATTTTATATCCATCAGAAGTTGTACCTCAACTGATAACACCTTTAACTGAGTCTTATTTAGTTTCACCCTTTTAACTAGTCTAGAAAATTTTGTTGGGGTGAAATTGACCATGGATGGTGGACACTCGACATATTGACTAGGGGCAGGCCCTGTTGTCCTAATGCACTAGAAACCTTATGTACATCAGGAACGAATGCAATATCTGTAGAGTCTGTCACCATCGGATCCTTGGATCCTGTTCTAGCAGTGGATGTGATCACATCATTTTACTTCACCTCCAACTTTGAAAGATCTTTTGACCTATCCACATCATATGTCTTCAGGGCATCAGTTCCCATATCAATTCCAAGTAAGATAGGTACCTTGGCTTACTGACAAAGACTAGTAATTAAGCAAGGATAAGAATAGGCTGTATCTTCACGTGTAGCGTGCGTTCGGAGTTCTTTATCAATCAGATGACCAAAGTTCAATTTATTTTCAGAGACAAGACATGCAACCAACACTTCTTCTTTATTGGTCAATTTGCCGACCCTCGATGGCTTAAACCACATCCAAGCCACAGCCCACCAGAACTTAGCAATAAAGCTTAGTGATGCAATCTAGAGGGGGATGTGGGGATCACGTCACCAAGTCGTTCGCATCTATTAGGACCTTAGAAAACCAAACTAGCTGGGTCTTTCGGTTGGCATATCTGTAGACATAGTCAGGATGGTTGATAGGGGAAATATAATTAGGACTGAATAGGAATCAATTTATGGTTTTGTATGATATATTGATGTGTGTTCATAGAACATTAACAGTATCTAGGACCCCCAACTCAGAAACTTTATAGCCATTTAGAGTGATTTTCTACAGTGTTGATTTGTATTTCATGTAAAACTCATGAACTAATATTGCATAATACTGGCCCAACGACTTGTTCATCCACTCGAGCTAATAGTCTCTGATGACTCTCTCAATATTTGGATAGCCAAAAAGTGGTCTGTGACTATCCAAACTTCTTTAGTAATGCTCCACCAAACCATGCCCATAGCATTTGTGAACAACCCCTCAACAAAAATTTTATCTAAAGTAGGCATGGCCCATCGATAATCATCTCGAAACTCTAGATATTTTCTCTTTATCACCTGGTATATGTCTCCCTATAGGTGAGCTGCGAGTGTTTTGACTGGTGTGGGTTTTTGCACTCTATGTGCTGCTATTGCTACTACTGCTAGCCTCAAATAAACTCTGAGACTCATCTTCAAACTCTTCATTAAACGAGGAAGTCGATAACTAAGCAAGTCTGGTTGGTGTGTTGGCTAGGCAAGTCTGAGTGTGGGTTACCTACTGTTTAAGGCTGGAATCCTCATCTATTAATCCATGGGTAACACCACTGGTTGGATGCCACCTCTGTGTTGTGGTAACTTAGGATCCATAGGTACCTAGATAGAAGCTAAATGTTAGAAGGCATAGTGGGGAAACAAACATATGTAAGTAAAACAGCTTTAGACGGGAAGACTAGGCGATCGGTCTTAGGGTAGACGATTCACCTGGTCAACCATCTATGTTGGACGATGGAACAAATGAAATGTATGACATAAGATGATCCACCTATTTTCCTATCTGTACTTGTGTAAAAATAAACCATCATAACATTATGTTTGTAGACAGGCAGTATGGCCAGACAATTCGTCTCCCAAAAGACGATTTGCCTACCTATCCACCTGAACATGTAACAGCTGCATAAACTTGAAATTCCATTGATATTTATTTTATTAAAAAAATCCCTCTAGTCATCGTGCCTAAGAGGACTCATACATTACGTATACAATTTAAAAAATAGAAATCAAAAACAGAAATCACAATACTTGAAATAAGAATCACGATAACCAGGGTATTATCACAAAGAGGTGGTGGATTACTAAAGAGTTACCCATTTATACTCAAAAACAGTTAGTAAATAGGATTCTGGTCATTACACTTACAAGCTTACCCATGCCACTTTTGACAATCACTTGAAAGTTTTAACCCCAGGTTTCGCAGCTAAGTTGAGTTCTTGACTTTGGTATGAAACAATATACCAAGAATAAGCCTTTTTATAGCAGAGGTAATGGAAGATGAGGGAAATGAAGATGGGTTAAATGGGTTTGACATTATGTGTTTATGTTAGTGGAGTTTATCCGTTTGAAGTAAGGGAGAAAATAATCGATCAGGGATTGTTATACCCCTTTTTCAGATTTAGTTGTTATACCCCCAGTCTATTAAAAAATACCAGTAGACGGTGGATTAGGCGGACCGTTTATCATAAGACAGTTCGGTAAATGACCTTCTGGGGCCACCCCATTATACAGTGAGTTTCCATCCAGATGGCTGGCTTGGGCGAATCTTCCAATACAAGGTGAATCTCCTAGTTCTCCGTCTGACTGGCATGGCCCTCCACTAAGTACGTCACCTTATAAATTAGACCCTTGGAATTTACGATCCTATACGACACTCTTGGAACATTAAATAATTAATTATAAATCAACTAAAAACAAAATTAACAAAAAATAAAAAGGGATAGAAACTTGGGTTGCCACCCAATAATGCTTCATTAACGTCACGACAAGACAGTTATCTCTAAGTCCTTATAATTTATCCTTGTTGGGGATCTGTATAGTATCTTTAGGAAGTGTTCCAACACTTCCCTGGTTTAGCAATGCGGATAGTTGCCCCATTTGAAATTCCAGGAGGCTGATCGAGGTCGAGTGAGAGTCAACCCTCTGATCGATATTTGAAACCTTGGTGCTAATAGATTAAAGGCTCTCATCATATAACTCTACTTTATTCAACACCTTCCCCAACATCTCTTCTATTTTGGAGGTGTTTTCCTCCCTCCCCCATTGTCCCGGAGACACGCAAACTCTATTTCGGTTCTTTTTGAACACCTCCCTATCTTTCCAACCACTCTGATCTTTATCTCAATGGGATCTTTTGTTAATGAAATACTCGCGATTGTAGTTTCGACCTTAGGTTCCCTTTTGGAACCCCCTAGTTTTGGAGGTACTTTGCCTCTTCGTTGGAGTCGATATCAGTTACTCCGTAGGGTCCTTAACGTGACTGATTTGACTCTAACGTAGTTACCCTTAAGAAGCTGCTTAGACATCAGATCAATCTATGTCTTTAAATGTACCATTTCTTGGTCTCGCTTATCCTCTCTTCGGTGTTTCTCTGCTGACATAATATCACTCGTAGCCCTACCAGATACTTCACACTCTCTGGTGTACCAACCTATTATGTTCTTCATTACCGTGTCCAACTCTTGGGACACTTGAGCATAAGTGAGCGATATATAGGACCCTCCATTGATTTTGTCCACAACTAATCTCGAAGGAGTATTTAGCGCACGATAAAATGTCTCCTTCAGATAGTTATCTCCCAACCCATGTGTGGGGCATTGCTTGATCTTCTTGTTAAAGCTTAGCCATACTTCATGAACAGCTTCATAAAGCCTTTTTATCTGATCTCTTATCACCAGCATTTTGGACGGGGGAAAGAACCTTTCTAGGAAAGCCTCTTTCAGCTCTGCCCAATTTTCTATAGAATTGGGGGGGTAGATCGTCGAAACACATCGTAACTTCCCCACTCAGTGATAGTAGGAAAAGCCTCATCCTGATAGCATTTTGTCTCACTCCAGGAAAGTTGTAGGACTTGAAAATGGCTGTGAAATTCTTTAGGTGTAAGTTTGAATTCTCACTAGTAATTTCATGGAATAGACCTTTCATAGTTAACAGCTGAATCATTGTGCTGGTGATATTAAATTTGCTATCTAGGGCTACTGGGGGTAGAATGATTGCCCTGTTGCCCCAACCCTTTCAAGGTTTGTATCATCATCATCCACATATACCTCGTAAGGTCTCACAGGTTGAGGCCTATTGGGTGTATCTGGATA
>JBDJHY011055656.1:0-12390 GCA_039654485.1 Withania somnifera
TTTTTGCTGGAAATATTTCTTTTCTTCTCTTCTTGTCTTTTCTTCACTTGTTTTCATCCATATGCTTATGATTTCCTAAAAAGGTGCTAATCACATAGGTTAGTCGTAATTCCTCACATTCGATACGAAAACATTATATATTATGCAATTATTCTCAAAACAAAGTAGATTAGTACAAGTTTTATAGCTTATAGGTAGGTAAATCTGCCAATGATCAGCTTCTAAGCTACCTATAATGACCGCTTTTCAGCTCAAGGCATCTGCTACTATATTTACCTTGCTTAGGTGATAGAGAATAAAAATTTCATAGTCCTTCAGTAGTTCGATCCACCTTGGTTGTTTGGAATTTAACTCCCTCTAACTCATAATGTACTGAAGAATGCGATGGTCAGTAAATACCTCACGCTGAACAACATATAGATAATGCCTCAAAATATTAAGCACAAATACTACTATCACACACTCTAAGTCATGAGTGCATCAGAACAAAACCCAAACCAACACCAGAAGCATCACCATACACAAAAAATCCCAGACCCTGTAATGACCCTCATGGTCATTAATGATAACTACATGACGTTTTGCATTTTAGAGAATTTCAATAGCTTCCCTAAGTCATTTATAACTTACTGGGACTGATAATTTGGATCCTAACTTACTGGGACTGCATTTTAGAGAATCTCAATAGCTTTCCTAAGTCATTTATAACTTACTGGGACAGTATTTTAGAGAATTTCAATAGCTTCCCTAAGTCATTTATAACTTACTGGCGACTCAGTTGAGAAATATCTCAAATTCTTAATTTTAGAGCCTAAACTGAGTACTCGTTGACCAAAGTCAACTTTCCTTTAAGACAATCTCAAAATTTAATTTTGATAGTTCCTCTAGCTTCGTAATACCAAGCAAAGTAAAGATTGACCTTAAGTTTGCGTTTTGGAGGTTTCATTTGGAAGTTATGTGAAATTGTGGATTTTAGTTAAGTTTAAAGCCTAAACTGGAGATTGAGTGGTAATTTGATGTTCAGAATGTTGGATTGGAATTGTAACTTTTCCAGTACATCTAAAATGATGAATTTAGGCTAGGGAAGGTGTTGGTATAATTTCTGGACTTGTCGTTGCATTTTTGGGGTGTGGCGAAAAAATGCACTTTTGGCTCCTTTTGGTTTGAGGGGTTATTTTATGTAAACAACCTCGGATGTCAATTTTTTTGATTCCGTTGAGTCTGAAATTTTGTCTCCATGCTGTGTGTATGTTTGGTTTGCCAAAATTGGACTCTATTTGATCCCCGAACCTCCGGACGGACAATCTGAATTATGCAGTTTTGGCCTACATCTGGTGTAGGAAAAATTCCTCTTCGCGATCGCACCCAGGCCCACGCAATTATGAGGAGGCGTTCACGATCGTGATGTAGTATAATTTAAACTAGGTGATCTCGAGCCAACATCATGCATCTCAAAAGCTTAAATTCCATAACTTTACACGATCGCGTCCACGAGTCACGTGATCACGATTTAGTGGTTAACTGGCAGCTTAAATAATTTCTTGTATGAACCATTTTTATTTTTACTCAACCAAATATATGATTTTCATCTGTTCCAAGCAAAAACCCTTCTCAAAACACCATTCGAAGTCTAACGAATTTCTCCTCAATGTTCTCCATCGATTTCTACACGAATTTGGGTATGTTTTCTTCTCTTCTTCTTCCTTATTTTCCTATGTTCCTCTATTAATGTCCTAAAATTATGAAGTTGGTGAAACCATCCCATAACTCGATTATTTTTCGCATAATTCTTCGTCAATTCCTCCATCAAAATTCCAATGTTGTAATCATAAAGATTGAACCATTAACCCCTTTTGGGTCAAATCTTTCTGAGCTGATTTGAAGTCGTTCCCACATTCGCATTTTGCTCAAATTTGAGGCATGGGTTCCTGATAGCGTTAGGAACCACCATGGTGAAGTTTGTTTACGGTTTCGGCAAGCAGGCTCCACAACCCCGTTTTAGGCCTGATTTTGGGCCCAGTACGAAACATAGCATAAATTACACAGTTATACTCGTATTAATATATAGAATTCATTGGTATAAGTGTCAGATCATTTAGAGCATGTTTGATATCAGTTGGAGTATGATTTGTGGAATTTCAGCGCTTTGTCGTTGGACGATAAGTGGGCTCCGTGGGGCTATCTATGGGTTTATATCTTTAATTATTATACTAAATATCATCCTTGGGTTGGGTAGCTAGGTCGTATAGGACCCCAAAACTGTTCTTTCATCCGTTCTTTGTTGATATTAATTTGTTGGCACCCGAGTGATATAGGGCCGAGGCTTAGCATTTGATTATAGATACCTGTGTAGGGCATGGGGAATGAATATCTCATGATTATATATATGTTGATATACTTATGTGTTGTTGATATGTTATGCATTTATGATACGGAGAGACCGAGCCTAAGGCTCCGATGAGAGTGCATTGGGGCTGGGTAGTATCACCTTCTGATTTATATGCCTTAATGGCTAATGGATAAATTGATGATAAAGATTCATAGAGGATGATTTGATGATAGAATTTCATGGTAGTATAAAGAACTAAATGAGAACACAATAATAATAATATAAGTAATTGTCTTTTAATGATTTAGTCTCGACATGGTATCGAGCACTCGGTCACCTCGTTTTTATCTGTTTTATTCCAGGATTCACCTCCTGGCACTGGGAATTATATATATACATATATTTGTTTACTAATAAAGGCTGGGACTTGAGACCAACTCCATTCGGCAGTGAGTACAGCGCTGGGACTTGAGACCATTATCGTACGGTAGTGAGTACAGTTTTTTAACACACATGATACTAGTAGTTGTGGAGACATGATGATAATGATTATTGATTACCATGGGTGATACTACCACATATATATATCAGTATGGGACACCTTGACTTGCCGAGTACGGCTAGCGGATGTTATTGATATGATATGATTGATATGAGGTACTATGTGTCGGGGGGAAAACACTGATATGAGGCACTAGATGCCGGCATGATAACACTATTACGGGGCACGAGGTGCCAATTGTGAATCAATGTTGTTCTGAAAGTGGGATGTGAGATTCTGATGACGATCATGTGTTTGTTACTTTTCTACACTTTTTTTCTTCAATGTGCTCTAGGTCGGATGGGGGCCTATGGGTTAGCATGTTCTTGTGTATGTTGCGTTTCTTATGGGGGACTTGTCAGTGTTCAGTTGCCTTTCTTGATTTCCTTTATTATTGTTACATTTCACATATGTTGTTGCCAAGATGTCGAGTATGTTCTTTTCCATTACATGTGGTCCTGTTATGTGATTAGCTAGCACGATCAGTTTATGTTACACTTGTTTCGTACTTGAGTTGCTAGTTTCCTGTATAATCCTATTTTCTTCCGTGACCCTTCTTCTTGTACTCTATTATTTACTGCTTTTATTATTGTTATGCGCTCAGTGGGTCCTCGAAGCCTACTGAGTACAGGTTGGTCCTCGAAGCCTACTTAGTACAGGTTGCTTCAGCGACTTGTACTCATACTACACTTGCACTTATGCAGATCCGAGTACAGGTTTCCGTTCTTGATACACAGACCGCTGTTCGTTCAGATGATTTAGGGTGATCTTGGGGTCCAGCTTGTTCCTACTTCTTTTCAGACTTATGTTTTCTTGATCTCCATTGTATTTCGTAGACATCTTAATACTATATTTTCTTTAGTTTTATGGCTATGTACTTAGTGGTTGGTTTACACTAATACCGGATTTGGGTGGTTATTTCTTTCTTAATTAATTCCGCAAAACCATTATTTTGTTTTGACTTTTGGTATTCTTCCGTATTAATGTAGTAGTCCTCCGCTTTGGCCTCGGATTACGGGGTTTGGTTCTCCTACTGGTGGTATAGTAGGTGACATCATTATCCGCAAAATCGGGGTCGTGGCAATGGTTCAAAAGTACTGACCTATGAAACCTAGTTTAAAGATATGTTAAATACTATAATTATATGTAATATAAACATAGTATATGATCAATAAGCTATAACCTACCTGACGTCTGATGAAAAGCTCCACAAATGTTGGGTCTCAGCTCAAACTGCTCCGAATATCTCCAAGAGAACATGTAACTATCAAAATAATAATCTACACATTAAAATAAAAAAATATATACCCATATTTTTAGGATTCTAGTTGGTCAAGAATTCGACACGAAAAATACATATCCAAAATTTAGGCTCACATGAAGTAAAAAATAAGTTGAAAACCATCCTAAAATAGAAGGACAAGGTTGAGAAAATTTTGAGAATTTAGGGAAGAAATTCAAGAAATTTAGAGCAAGAACTTATCAAAAATTTATGAACAAATGATTATCACCGTTCCTCAACTCTTCCCAATATCAAATTCAAAATCCTATGAAGAATCAATTTAAAAAATCAATTTGGAGTGAAGAAAAAAGGGTTTGTAAAAGCTAAAATATTGAGAAGGGAAAGTTTATATATAGATCCAGAGACCATCGCACCTGTAAAAAAGGGATCACAGGTGTGATGTCGCTGCTGAGGAAAAGAGGTTGTAGGTGCGACCCATCGTGAAGAAACATGAGATTGCATTTACAAAGAGAAGCTCGAAGGTAGGAGTACTTGGCCGAAGGGGTGAAGGATCCCTAGCTCGCAGGTAAGACCTTCCCTCTACAAGTGCGACATTGCAAGTGAGAGTCAAGTACCATAAAGGAGGATTCACTAAATAGTAGTAAGTGTTGTATTTCCAAATCCAAATGGACAATAAAATGAGTTCAGACCTCAATGAACACAAACCAAATATGTTTCCTGCATGGAAATGAGTTTTTGGAGTCAACATTATGTATAAAATTCTGATTTAAGATCATTACAATGAAATGTTGACCAAAGTCAACACTTAGGCCAAAAATATCAAAATTCCAACAAAGCACTCAAAATGAGTTCGGCTAACTAGGAACCCAAACCAAACACCTACCTAACCTAAACTCAACATTTAAGAGTTGATGGCATAGTTAGATTTACGATATGGTGCATTGATCATCAACAGTTAACCAAAATTAAACTTTCAACTCCAAACCAAATTTTATCTCGTCAAACTAGAAAAAAATCACACAAAAATATCATGGACCCAAAGCAAGAGTCCATCTATACCAAAATCCATGTTCCATATACAAAAAAATTATCAGAATTTAGTTCTGAGCTTGTTCCCTAAGAATGTTGACTAAAGGCAATGATTTTTAAAGTTAAGGATCTAAAATAAATAAGTGGATATAAAATCCAAATAAATGGCTCGGGCACCAAACCACCATCCTAATAAATCATAAATAATGTGGCGCTGCTATAAAAAAGCTCTAAGATAAAATAGAAGTGTGTAATATCAAAATTACATGAATATCCACTACTAAAAAGACTTTTTTCCCCAAAATTCAAAAATATGGGATACTTTAAAGATCTAATAATTGTGGATATTATGCCCACATCTCACTTTCGGTTTGCTAATTAGAATCCTCAACTAAACAGTGCTTCCACTAAACATTTACCCCCCAAACTATCTAGACCTTAATATCCAAAAATCCTTGGCTAGAGTGTCTATTGGATCCTCAATAGAGGTCAAAATCTCATCTAAATGGAATGTATCATGTCAGATCACATGACACTCATTAGGAACATACTATCGCAACATTGATACAAAGAAACTAGATATACAACTGAAAATATCAGAGTTAAGGATAAATCATATGCAACACTACCAATCTGATTTACGATTTCAAATGGCCATATATACCTAGTGTTAAGCTTGCTCTACTTCCCAAACATCATAACGCCCTTTATGGGTGATACTTGCAAAAATACATGATCACAAACACTGAACTCTAAGGTAGGATATCAATGGCTTGCAAAGCTCTTTTGCCTACTATGAACTATCTGAAGTGTACCCTCAATCATAGGAACTCCATCCAAGGCATCCCGAAAAAAGTATGTACATTACGACCTGGACTCAAAACCATCAAACAAACCTAATAGTGATCTATACTTCCTACCATAAAAGATGTCAACAGGTTCCATATAAATGCTTGTGTGGTAACTATTATTAGATAAATAATCTGCCAAGGCTAAGTGCCGATCACATGGACCTCCAAACTCAAGAACATAGGCATTTACACATAGTCCAATACTTGAATAGTCCTCTCAGACTAACCATCTGTCTGTGGGTTAAAAATTATGCTAAGGTGGACCTATGTACCCATACCTTGCCGAATAGTTCTCTATAATTAAGAAATAAACTGAGTACCATGGTCTTAAATAATAGAAATTTGTACCCCATGCAAATGAACCACCTCATTGATGTAAACCTAGGAATACTTCTAGGCATTGTAGGAAGTAAGGACTGGTATAAAGTGTACAGACTTGGTCAACCAATCAATAATAACCCAAACTAAATCAAAACCTAGAAAAGTGTATGATAACCCTAAAATTAAATCCATCGTGATATGTTCCCACTTCCTATTAGGAATCAAAAGTCTCTACATTAATCCACCTTGCCTCTGGTACTCGACTTAACCTTCTATCAGTTCAAGCATTGAGATACAAAACTCCATGATATCAAGCGGTGTCAAATACATATACATCTTAGCTGTGCTGAACTAGATGGAATATCTAGAACAGTGGGCCTAACAGAGCATCAACTAAATCAAATCCCTAACTCTTAAAACCTAAATACGACATTAAACCTTAAAAAACCATCAGAGTATAAAGTAGATCTGTGGGGCTTACCAATAAAAAATTGGTCACAAATATCACTCATTGTTGATCCTCAAACTGATACTGTCAAATTTGATCATTAAGATAGCATAAACCTCAATACTGGAAAGAATCCAGCTAGAATCTGAATTATGTATGATTATACGGGGTTAGTAAAGGACCAAATTTCCAAAAAAAATGGCCTTTTTGAAATGAAAGTGAAGCTAAGCTAACCACACTCACCGACATTCGACTCAAGGCATTTTCCACCAAGTTTTCCTTGCTTGAATAGTACAAGATAGAAATATCATAGTACTTTAGCAACTCAATTCATCATTATTGCCTCGAATTAAGTTCCTTCTGAATCATAATGTATTGAATGACTATGATGATCAGCTAAAATGTCATAATTCACACCATACAAATAGTGCCTCCAAATCTTGAGTGCAAAACTATTGCCGCTAACTCCAAATCAAGAGTGGGATATCTGCATTCGTGAGTCTTTAATTACCTCAATTCATACGATATTATTCAACCCTGATGCATCAGAATAGAATCTAGATCAACATGTGAAGTATCATAATAGACTGAGGAACTCTAACCCTCAACTAGTAATGTCAGCACCGAAGCTGAACTCAATAAGTCCAGAAGCCTGTGAAAACTAGATTCATACTCATTTGACTAGTGTAATGGAACCTCTTTTATGGACAATCTCTTCAATATCATTGAAGTGGAATGAAAGTTCTCAGAAACCATTTGTAATTCCTTTCTAAGACAATAAAATTGTGAACCTCAGTAGGAATATTCAGTCTAAGCAAATGATGCATTACCGTAGTATTTGCTAGATTTGCCATAATCCATCCTTAGACACCACATGCCTTAGGAAAGCCAAAGACTCATTCCATAACTCACACTTTGAGAACTTGGCGTACAACTGTTGATCTCTCAAAGTATGAAGCATAATCCTTAAATTCCTCTCATGCTCCTCTCTACTCCGCGAGTAAACTAAAATGTCATTAATGAATTAAAATCATAAATGAATATAAATAAGGCCTGAACACTTTATTCATCAAGTATATAAATGTTGTTGGGTCATTAGTCAATCCAAAATACATCATGGGCAACTCAGAGATGACTATAATGTATCCTGAATGTTGTCTTAAAGATGTCTGCAGTCCTAATCCTCAACTGATGGTAACCTAGCCTCAAATAAATCTTTAAAAAATATAGATGCTCCCTGTAACTGATCATATAATTCATCTATACTCAACATTGGATACTTATTCTTAACTATCACCCCGTTCAGCTATCAATAGTCAATATACATGCGCATAAAGCCATCTTTATTTTTAAAAAACAAGACTAAAGCACCCTATGGTGAAAAAATTATCCTAATGAAACCCTTACCTATAAATCCTGAAGTTGAACTTTAAGCTCTCTTAACTCAGTGTTAGCCATATGGTAAGGAGAAATGGAGATGGGTTTGGTGCTTGGATCTAACTCAATAGAAAAATCAATATCCCGCTCAAGTCGTAGGCCAGGTAAGTTGGTCGGG
This sequence comes from Withania somnifera, assembly GCA_039654485.1. Taxonomy (NCBI): domain Eukaryota; kingdom Viridiplantae; phylum Streptophyta; class Magnoliopsida; order Solanales; family Solanaceae; genus Withania; species Withania somnifera. Next base: position 8,318 of record JBDJHY011055656.1, read on the forward strand.
AACATATCAACAACTGACTAACCACAAGGATCAAATTGGAAGATGAAGTATTATTACTTAAATCTCAAAACATAAGCAAGATAAGCCAAGAAAATATGCAAAACTACATGACTAGCTTGAAGGAAAAAGTGGATCCAAGATAGTCTGTGGAAAATAGAACCCTTTCACACACCTAGGGATACAACAGGAATAGCTTAGATAACTATCTTGGCATAAAAATCCAGGACCTCATGGTGAAGGGATAACCAGTCTATGCCTAGTATCACATTAAATCAAGCATATTCAATAAAATTACATTAGCCCAAGTATTAAATTCCCTAATATCTACCAAATAGGATCTCACAACTCGATCCACTATTAAAAATTCACCTAGGGTAGAAACAGATAGTGGCACAAGTAAAGACTCACTAGTCAAATTCAAACAAGGAAAAAAATAAACAGACACATAAGAGATTAAAGAATATGGATCAAACAAAGTTGAGGATGACTAATGGAAAATATAAATTGTATCTATAATCACAACATCTGAGTCCTATGCCTTTGGTCTATTAGGTATGACATAGAACTGATGACAGAAAAAAAACACTTGACTGGCGACCATCCCGACCACTGACCCTATCACGTTGAGCAATACCTCTATGCCAAATAACAACACCTATAGTAAATGTCTGCACTATTCGATAGGCTAACTGACTTAGAGCTAGAAAAGTGACCAATAACCCCATAATCATAATAAAACCTTAATGGCCTACCCTGGAGAGATAAAACAGTTGAACCAAAACAGCCACCATAGACAACGCCCCAAATACAACACTCTTAGAAGTTTGGCCCGAAGTCTTACCACTATAACATATTTCTGCACAACCTCATCTGAAGTCTAAAGAGAAGATTGAATGTGCTGACTAGAATGACCCTTATATTGTTGATCAAGAAGGCCTTTACCCCAAGAACCAAAACCTCTACCACTAAATCTTCCCTGGTGGTGTGGCCTTTTATTGCAACCCTCATGGGTTTCATAATAAAGTTTCTCCATACTGGGGGTATGCTCAATATATCCTGAAAAGATTTCCCACTAGCTACAAGAATCTTGGTGGCCTCACAGAGCTTGGGTCCTAGACCCCAAGCAAATAATGAATTCTCTCCAACTCAATAGGTATCAACATCTCTATACATAGACATTTGATGAAAACAAACCTTATACCTAACAAAAGTCATAGATCCCTAATAAAAATGAGTAAAATCCTCCCTCATATGCTCTTTATCCGCATAGGGTACATGCTTAGACATAAAAGTCTCAAAGAATAAACTCAAAAGTGATTGAAGGCGACTAAGCTAGTTATAAATTAATATGGGATCTCCACCACTTCTTAGCTAGCCTGCTCATATAAAAGACTATAAAATAAACCCCATGCATCTCTACTATCTCGAGGTTATGAAAATTTTCCTCACAACCAGTAATAAAATCATAAGCATTCTCCCCAAGAGTGTTAAAACACCTTGGTGGCTCCAATTGAAAAAATATATTCAACTTTTTCTAATGTGCCTATGACATAGGTGGACATGGTGTAAAAGGCTAAGAAGTTATAAGAACCAAAAGTACCTATGACTCGAGAGCCGCAACAAAAAGTTGCACTCTTGAACTCTAAGCACCAGGGCAGCGCCCAAAGTCAATTTATGGGCCCTATCAAAAGAATAACCCCCAATCACACCCAAAAACTAAAGAAAATTATATCGAATGTCTAGTGTAAGAACTAGAATCGGTGCTGGCACTGGCCTTAGTGTAACTTGGTTTAGCCTTTTGTCCTCGAGTTGCTGAGTGGAAACATTGTTGATTGTTGAACTGGCACGAGCTCAGGATCCATATATGTAGCTCTAACTAGAGATGTAGCTCTAATAGGTATCATAGAACAGGAACATCCTCAATCTCTAGCATGGCCCCTAGCTAGAGTTCTAGATGCTATTGTAAAGGTTCAGCCTCGTCTGCTGCTGATGACCTCATACATTCCATTTGCTGAAAAGTGAAAAGAAACAAATGGGATTTTAAGAGGCTATATAATATACAATTTTAAATATGGAAGTGATAATCGAGTGATTTTACATTAAAAAAATGTTACCATAGCCACCCAATACAAACAACCCCACATAAATCTAAAGGATTCTACTAGATATTAGCTTTTATATCACTGATACCACCAAACCTAAGCTTTGATACCAAAACACCATGAACCAATTCCTCTAGTCATGATGGCATCTATGATCTATCCTGTAGGTAAACCAACTCACATTACAGAATGACAAGTAAGGTACTACAACACAAGCAACAACAATATGCAGATCTGAGATAAAAAGAAAAGCGAAGTCAAAGATAATACAAAATCTGAAAGCATAAGAAAATCAAAACCCATGATCTTTTATCTGTTACAATAGACACTAATTACAAGAGTATTAAATAAAGGATCTGAATATAATAAAACCAAATCTGTATCATAATTACATAAGTAAATAGAATATGAACAAAAAAGATGAAGTTGGTTGCAATCATCAAGAGCTCACCGCTACCTCTAGAATCTTAAAAATTGTACACAAACTTTAAACTCAGCACTGAATACTCATACTAGGATTTGCAACAGGAAAGACATAAAAGTGTAGTATGAGTACCGTAATCGAAGTAAGAAGTACGTGATGTTTCCGAACTACACTTTAATTAGAAGCATAAAGCATAGGTTGTCAAATACAGAACCCAATCAAGGTTTGGGGTCAATCTCATAGGGAACATGGTAAAATACGTCTACCATAATATTACTTTCTTGTAGCGAGTATTTTAGAAGTAAACTATTGCAAGAAAGTAAAGTTGGGGTTTTTATTTCAGGATTATTGTTTAACAGTGACAAGTTTGAAATTTCATTAAGTTGTGAACCTAAGTGATGAAGACACAAGGATTATGTTCACTATAACTTCATAACTCTATAGGTGTTCAATAGCTAGAGTTATATGTCGGTGCTATCCATGCAAAATTTATAGGTTAACTTCACCTAAACACACCCAGGCCCTATTATGTGACTTTACACTATCTCCATCAGGTCTCATAGTGTGTTCCATACCAACCACGGTTCTTGATCTCAAATTTAACCATATCTACCATGTCCCGAATTAATTAGATGGAATCTCTAAATCTCCATTGCGGTGCTCTTTTCCTAATATCTACCCCTACCAAGACGAGTAAAGAATACAATTAAGTTCTTAACATTATCCCCTGAGAAGGAAATCAAACCAAAGAACCCTACAATACATGCACCACACCGTTCAAGATATGCTAATTATCGCTAGACCTATGTTGTTAATCCTTCATGGTTCCCATAAGCCTAGTTGTGCTATTTAGATACCCATTTTTATGTTATCACCACGAATAATAGTTATAGAATTCATAGCAATCACGCTTACGATGGTAGAAGTAGCAAATCCTAAAAATGAAGATGAAAGTTCTTGTAATTCACAAAGTAAAGTGTAAAATATGAAGTCATGTATTGTATGCTCAAAGTAATGAGAGAATACGTACAAAATATAGTAAGAGTGTGTAACCAAAATGAAAAACCTCCGTTAAGTATTAATAGACATCAGGAAACAAAAGCTACAAAAAATGGGAAAATAATATCAGTGACTAATAGTGTAGACCATAGAATGTTGTAATGACTTTTATGATCATTTATGATAAATACATGACATTTTTGCATTCTATAGAATTTTGGTAGTTTCCTCAAGTCATTTATGACCTTTTGGGACTGACAGTTCAGATCACCAGCGACTCGTTTGAGAAATATCTTAAATTCCCTATTTTAGAGCCTAAAACTAAGTACTCGTTGATCCAAGTCAACTTTCCTTCAAGATGATCTCAGAATTAAATTTTGACAGTTTCGTTAGCTCCGAAATACCAAACAAAAGTCTAGATAGACCCTAAGTTAGTGTTTTGGAGGTTTCATTTGCAAGTTATGCAAATTTATGGAATTTAGCTAAGTTTAAGCCTTAAAGTAGAGCTTGAGTGGTAATTTGATGTTCGGAGTGTCGATTGGAATTTT
>JBDJHY011055876.1:0-14177 GCA_039654485.1 Withania somnifera
GATCATAGCTACACAAATGCAGAAGGAATTGAAGGAAAAATAAATATGGTTTCTGACTCTAAAAATTTAAGGAATTGTCATAGTTTAATTCATATATTTTGTACTTTAACTTAATAATAAATGGTGTTTTTGATTCTTTCTTCACATTAGGATATCTTCACCAATCTTCCTAGAAGGTGAGTGTAATACTTTAAATTTTTAGGCTAATATTTGAACTGTTGTATGCATATGGTTAGATCCGAACCCTATGAATCCTACTTGTTACTAGGTTATAAAGTCATTTTGTAAGTGTGGGAAGAGTATTGGAGGTGAATTATGGTCATGGAGTAGGGTCCTTCTGCCGCAGAACTAACCAACAGGAGATCTACAATACCTACCATACAACCTTTAGAATAGTGCCATCTGGATGCTGGAGTGATAACTGTTATTATACGAGAACTTTGCTAGTGCTAAATTTCTCCCCTATCTAACCCCAAAATAAAAAGCGCATGCCATCAACATTTACTGGAGTATTTTAATAGTCCTCTCGGATTATCTATCAGTCTAATGATGGAATGTTGTACCCAAGGCAACCTCTGTACCCATCTCCCTCTGAACTGTCCTCTAAAACTTCAAAGTAAACTGAGTACCTCTGTTAGAAATTATGGAAATCAGAATCCCACGAAGCCTGACTACCTCATGAACATACAACTTAGTTATCTTCTCGGCAACCCAATAAGAGTTTATAGTTAGAAAATGGTTATACTTAGTCAAAGAACCTATAGAACAAAGTCGAGTTGAAAACTTCAAAGAACCTTTAGAACAAAGTCGAGTTGAAAGCTTCTTTATCATTTAGTTTTTTATAGTTTCAAGCATGTGCCAACTTCAGCATAAATAATAAAATATAAGAATGTAAGTGGCCCATAACGTATCAAATTATGGTCTATGATTTTGGTTTCCACCTCAACAAACCAGTCACTAATATAATATTGAAGTAAAAATGTTATGATTGTTTTACTAAAGAATAGCAAAGTTGGAAAATTCTGCTACCCAAAAGTGCAATGGTCTTTTTGATATGCAGTCTATACTTTGGGCCATAAAATGGTCCTATCCACTGTCAAAATATATGATCTAGACCTGAAATTATGCTGTCAATATTTCCATTTTTCAAGGATACCCCGAGCTTGCATAACTGCCCGATGGAGTTCATTAAAATGTTATTTCTGTGATTTTTCCTCTTTATTTATCATTCTCATCAGCCCTAAATAGGTTTATTTTCTCTCCTCCCCTTATAACAATAAGTCATGTTCTTTAATGTATTTTAAGGTATTCCTAATCCTTTCCAATCATTATTTTACAAATTTCTAATAAGATTTTACCTCACATTCCTAGGGTTTTCAAGAAAACTAAATGAAGATTTCAAGAACCAAGTTCCTGGAGTTCTTCCTCAAAGATAGGGTTATCCTTCAAGTATTATAGAGTGACTAAGGTATTTGTCTACCATAGTGAGGGAACTCTATTTTTCGTCACACCCTAATATCTAGAAGTTCATCTTTTAGAAAGATCAAAACTAGGGATTTTACCCAAAGTCTACTATTTTGAATTCATTATATCTTGAATGGTTGTTGATGATTCCTAAGTAATAGAAGGGTTACAAATTATATTATTGCACTCTTGTTCATGGTTCATGCATGTTCTATCCCATGAACCACATGAGTTGTATTGTGATTTTGAAAGTATATCCTACGATGTTGTCATTATGCATTAATTTTGTGATAAAATAATTTAAAAGTTCCAACATAGTAATTTATGAAAGGTTTTAAAGTCATATATTTCAAGCTTTAAAGTGTATGGTTTTTTAAAGAAAGAAAGGTTAAGTTTAGATAAGTTAAGCATTGATAAAATCTCTAAGTAAAGTGTTTTTAGTTTTTTAAAATGGGAAAAGATAGATTGGAGCATATATATAGCACCAAAAGGACATGGTTGAAATAACACATGTCTCATAACTATATTGCCACCATAAAATTTTATCCCAAGAGGCTCAACCCAAAGAGGCTTGACACAGATCCATAAATAGATAGGTTTTATACCCTAGCAAGGTTTAGGGAAACACTGCCATGTGGGTAAGATGTGGATATCATGAGTTCACATAGTATTTCTTGGTTAAAAGAAATTCCTATAGATTTATAAATTTTATAACTTCATTATTATGTGTATGGAAGATCCCTTGTATATAGATTTTTACTAGTATGTTCCTCTTTAGATTTTTTCAGTTTTAAGTATAGCTTTTAAAGTACAATTTTTTGCACCATGGTTTAACGATACATCCTATTGTTATAATATTATTTAGGGCTTACGTATCCTGGTAGAATTTCCCCTAGGAAGACATTTGATAAAATTTTAAGGCGGGATGATTTCATACAAAAATATGGTATTGTGATCTTTAGTAGTGATTGTGATTCATGGTATGGTGTTTGATAGGTTCGTATTTATTTGAGGATATTCAAGTGGTATATCTTCTCGTAGGAAGTTTTGAGACGGTAAACAAATTTATAGAACTTCGGTTATAAAAGTTTCAATATTGGAATAATTCTTTGACATTTTAGTATGATTTGTGTTGTGAAATGAGGGTAGATGCGGTTTTTTTGCGAGTGGAATGGATAGGGACTGTTGTAGAGGTATTTATTCTACCACAGTGAGACCCCTGTATCAATCATTCAACTACTATTGTGCTAGTATTAAAGTAGTTAAGGAACGTCGTAGTAAGCCCAAGACCACCATAGCAGTGCTTCTATAGTGGGGTAGCAACTATTTTAGCAGACACCGATTAATTTTTAGCTTAAGTTTGCTAATTTTGAGGTTTATGTCATAAACTCAAAGCCTTATTTCATAACTTCTGAGAGACGATTTTTCCATTCTTAGGTTAAATTATCTTATATAGGTAAGTAACACTAACAACTCTTTTCGTCTATAAATCTATTAACAACCTAGAATCTCTAAGAGGATTGTGATGGTGAGATTGTGGGGATAGAACCCTAGGTTAAATAAAAATATGAGAAACCTATGGATGGGTGAGAATAATCACCTAGAGTTTTTTAGATTGTAAATTATAATTATCAATGTGAAAATATTAGTGTTGATCATAATGGTGGTGGTGAAAATCCTACATCCTAAAAAAAGGACCTTTAGCATAAATGTACTTAATGAAGTAATGGGATTAGAAGACTCCATTCATTGTGATTGTTAGTTTAGAACTGGAACAATTCGAGGCTTTGAGAAAAGTGAAGGATGTTGTGATTTAACTTGTTGATATGGGTTTTTCAATTGATGTAGGTTATGGTTTAAATACAGTTTAGACTCATTTTTGTTGCTTTTATATTCCTAAACTAAATGTTACGTTGATAGGTCTTCAAACATACTTGTGGTTGATGAATTGTGTTTGATAATGCTTGAATTAATAAGCCATTAATTGTTGAATGTATATGAAATTGTGACATGGTTGTAAAGTGTACTTGTTAAAGTTTCACTTGAGATATATATCCTTAGAGATGGTAAAAGTGGAATTATAATTGATATAATCATTATGGATTGAGTATTGTGCTCGTATGATATTATTGTTATTATTATGGATCAGGTACCATAATAGTATGATATTATTATTATTATTATTATTATTATTATTATTATTATTATTATTATTATTATTATTATTGGTGATGCTGGTATGGTGCATGAAACTTGTTGCATTTCATGTATGTCATGAATAGTGGGAGAAAAGCATGTGTGTACAAATTGAGTGTTGAGATAAGAGTTAATAAGTTTTATATATACTTATTGTGATGGTCATTGAATTAAAAGAATCATAAATACAAGTTCTAAGGTGAACACAAATCCACGTTTGATATGATTTTCTAAGATTGAGAACTTGTGATTGTTATGATAATATTTGGTGGCCTATATGAACTGTTGAGGTTATTAGCTTGCATAATTGAAGAAATTATTTTGTTGCATAAACTATTTTCTATAGATAGAATTACTATCTACTTATTTGTTTGATCAGTTATATACTTGTTACTAATTTGGGTCATCCTATGATGCTTATCAGTATATAGTGGTTTGTATTAATACTACCCTATACTCTACTTTGTTGAGTGCAGACAGTATTTAAAGACTTAGGTGTGACCTCCTCTCTAGACATAGCAATTAACTTTGAACTAAGGGTCAGCACTCAATATCCAGACTTCCATAGATCATATTATGACATATGTGTCTCTTATTTAGATATTTTTTTTATTTATTTTTACTTGTTATTACTCTTAGACTTGTTTGTTTGTGTCATATGTATGATGATGTTCGGGTTCGGATTTTGGGATGTAATGTCTAGTCTTCTGTATTCTTTTTTAAAGTTGAGACTATTTATTTTTCTATCTTGTGCTTCGCCTTAATTTGCTAAACAATTGGATAACGACTTGGATTAGAAGGTTCTCCCATCGGAGGGATAGTTTGGGTGCCATTCTAAGTCATTTGGGTTGTGGATACAAGTGATTAGCTTTCTAGATATGTCCTATAATGATTTGCATACACTTCACTTTCTTCTTAGTCTTAGTTACTCAGTTACAATGTTTATGTCATTCAACTTATCCTATTGATTCCGTCTTTCAATTATAGTTATTATCCAGTTACAACGATGTTTTTTTTTATCTTATTTGTTCAGATAATTCATGGTCTTGATTGCATATCATATTCATGCTTCAATTTTTTTAACTTTATCAGTTATCAATATTATATAACTCAGCTCTATGACATACTATACATTTCATATTTTGGCCCATTTCTGGCATTGGATTATCTTATGTGTAGCAGTGAGTATTTCAGGTGTGTGGTGAGACTCTATATTAGGCGTTGAGTATACATCTTGGATGAGACACGATGGTAGAACCACAATCTATTCTAAGTGAAACCTTATTATTGACAAATACTATAATTATGTACTGAATAATTGGGACCTAAACTAACCACGAACGTGAGAGTGAGTGCCTGAATCTATATTATAATAGGATATTATACTGTAAGAGAAAGGTATGTGGTCAATGCGGTAGGATGTACTGAGCATGTGATATATGCAACCATACTGATAATATAGATATCATTCTCAAAAACTAAGATATCACTGTAATAGTATATCAGGTAAAATGAGTTTAAAATGATGCATAATGACCCATAATTTCTTTAAAAAATAAGTTGGTAGACTAAGTATGTAGTGAATCATAAAGTAGTCATATCTGACTTAAAAATCATGTTAGGGAACATGGACTTAGACTTGTGGCCTACATCAGGGAGAGCTAGTTTATACCTTGCCATCAACCTAGAACCTGAACTGATAAGGATCCACTAAACTGAGCCTCAATAGGCTAAATATAGCATACATTGGCAAATAATTCAAGGGTTGGTGTTATTTAAAACACATGTATGCTCAGTGCTACATACTAGCCTAAAAAAATATTATTATTTTCTCACAATAAATAAACAATTTGTCGGAACTAAGCATCAACGAATTTAAATTTACTATCTTTACTGAAGTTCTGAAATATCGAAACTAGTCATGCTAGATTTAGAAAAGTTTTGGATCATATATCCATAACATACCAAGTTGCACTATAATTAATTCAAATATATCAAATCATGTATCATTCTTTGAATGGAATGATAACTAAATTGGAATTCATAGTCATTTTTGGAAAGAAACATAATCAAAAAATATCACCACGAATCTAAATTCCTAAGAAAAAATTCATACTTGGGTAAATACCTTAAATCATAAATTCATAAAATAATAATGAAAATATGAACTTATTTAGCAAAAGGGTAAAAGAAAAGTCATGTAGAAAATCCCCCATAATACTTCGTACTAGTTCATGCTTAGAAATCATCCTTGGTATAGTACCCTAAAGAAAAATGTTGAAAAAATATTAAAGTGGGTCAAGTAATATTCCGCGAGGGGGTCCGTGGTCCATGAAATGCATTCCACGGGTAGTAGACCTAGTCGTGGAGTGACTGACAAAATTAAATGTCTCCACGAACTACATATGACATGTGGAATGATTCCACGGGTCGTGCTTTCAACTGTGAAATCAATCCAAGGCATTGAAAGATGGCTAGTCAAACTATCATAAATCATGAAATGGTTCACTAACAGTTATCTAAGTCGTGGAGCCACCCAGATTTTATTCCAGTTTGTCAACGACTCCACGAGTCATGGAATACAAACCATGGCATGTATAGTGGAGTCGTGGACTTCTAATAGAACTACTAAAATACACCTTTAAACCACGATCTAGTCCAATAGTTGTGGACTGCATTCCACGGACCACGGACTGTCTTGTCAACTTCCGAAATCTAGATTTTTAACTTTTTTTTTCAAGGACATATTGGTAATTTGTCCAGTCACCTTGCCTACACCCACATTGTTTAAACTTGTAGAAGGGGAGTTTATTAAGTTGAAACATATTGTTTTCCCTCAGAAGAACAAATCATTCTTAGACTTACAATTTTCTCTGAACAACATAGCAATAGTTTTATTCTAACAAGAAGGGCTAAGTTTTCCACCCGAGGAATCTACATAAAAAATTCTTGCACAAGAAATCATCCAACTTCAGGTATGCGACTATTTAATGAAGGCTTCTCTCACCTTCATGCCCAAACACCCAAAGCAAGTATTTCTTTTAGTAATGTAGTTTAGGGTTCAACCCAAGAGCATGATTTCATATTGGTTTTACTCCTATAAATTCATTCCTCATATTTATTCATATGATTGTGGTCATTTTATGATTTATAATCCTCATATATGATTCGAATTTTAAAATATAAATTTTGACAAAATTTTCCACATAGTTTTGTAATTTTTAAATGCATAGCAAGGAATTTCCTTATGATTTCTTAGTTCACAAAAAGAAATGAATTTATAGCCTTATAGACTTACTGAAATAACTGTAACACTAATTTCATCATGATTCATGAAGTATTACTTTATGGAACTCCATCTTGCAGTATGTCTTTTTCCGTATTAGATATGGCACCCTGACATCCATCAATGACCAAAAGTAGATTAGACTTCTAGACATTTCCAAATTATGATTTTTGTATGAGCATTAGTTTCATTATAATTTGAGAGGATTATTTAGCACTAAGTGAACATGAGCTCTAAATACCTCAAGTTTCATAACTACGTGCCAAAGTAGGTTTTACCAATATGGTCTTTATGAGGATTCTTAGTTTTATGCCCCAATTATGGCAGGTAGACCAACCTTTTTTTAGTTTGGGGGTATAGTACATAGGATTACATTAGCAAAAACTCCTACTACATGAATTATTATTTAGAAACTTCACAAATGCATTGACCCATTAGTTTAAGATTTCAAAGTTCTTCTACAGTACTTTCTTTCAGTTTAAGATTTATGAGTTTGGATCATCACATTGCTTTTCTTACTTATGTTTATTCTATGATTATATTTCACTTTCATTATTATGTTTACATTCATAATTATTCTTATTTATGATGATGCACTGCTTACATACTTAGTGCACTGAAAAGTAATGACCATTTATATTTATGATACGTTGTCTCATAATATATAGTCGGGCATTGCTCTTCAAGTTCGTAGTAATATTTGGCTTGTATTTTCGTAATGATTAGTGAGTCCTCATAGATTTGGATACTAGAGAAGTATTTGTGTTTACAGGTTTATTAAAATTTTAATTTGGGAGTTAGTTGCATACTTTTCTCGAGAACTCCTCAGTATATTTACAAGTTTCAGACATTAGTTTGATGTAGTAGTTTTCAGCCCTATAAGTCCTTTAGTTTGTTGAAATTATCAGTCTTTCATTTATAAATTTTTCCTCAAACATGATTTTTCTTTTGTAATTATCACTTGAATTATGATAAGCTTCCACTTAGTTACAGTATATGTTATGTCGTAGACATGTGCATTCACCAAAGGTTAGCTTGGGGACGTTCATGGTTCTAAGTGCCATGTACTGTCTAGGGTGTAGAATCGGGTCATGAAAAATTTGGTATCATAGAATAAGGTTCAAGTGTCCTAAGGAATATCTGAAGCCACCTTTAGTAGAGTCTCCATTATAAGTGTGAAACACAACCACACTTATAAAGGAGAGTCTACTAAGTGTTTAGGAAAAAGTTTGATTCTTTCATTTCTTTCTCGTGCAATAGATTCTAATACCAATACTCCATTCTAATTTATACTCTACATATTTTAGATAATTCCTCCTTGACAAGCACTAGCCTCCAGGGCTTTCGTAAGTCCGTCCAAAAAATAACACACTGCCAACTCTTGTGGATCATCTAGACTAGACTATTCATGCTAAGTTTATAGATGTAATCCATCTATTAGAAGAAGTGGTCATAACTCAAGTTCACCAGTAGAAAGCAACCCCCTACAACTCTAATTGGAGATATTGCTGCCTTCAAACTTAGAGATTTCATCCATATGAACCCGCCTGAGTTCATTGGGTCAAAGTGAAAGAGGACCCACATTTTATTTAGGAATAGGAATACGCGTAACCGGACCTGCTTTTACACATCTCTATTGTGACTATAACACCTTGAATCTGGTTCCTTGGTGATAGTATCCTAAAATAAACAAAAGCACTTCTCTTTTCCCCCTAATCATAAGTAGAAGGAAAAGAAAGAGATTGTGTGGTATGAGTGTTGTAAGTGATTTGAGGTCATAAATAAATCATAACCCAAAGTTGAGTTCAATACCCTTTCAAATTTGCTTAGGTTTATATTACTCATGCTTGGATCAACTTTAAACGACTATATGTTTTGATATATAATGTGTTAGGTAGCCTATGACCTATAAAAAGGTCTTTGAGTCTAGTTTCCAATGCAATAAACCATATGTCATTTGGAGTTCGGAGTAAAATGTTATGACCTTTTACTAAAACACCTTAAGTAGTGAAGTCGCTTCACAAGTCTTGGACTTTAACAATACGGCTCGTGGTTTGCAAGTCCAAAATTCGCATTGAGTCTCGTGGATTGAGTCCAGCAACTTCCCATTTCACTGTTAAGGGTCCATGAGACCTATCCATGACTCATATTGTCACACACCAGAGCTCAAACCCATGGTGGGGCTGACATCCTTAGCCACTCTGTTTTCTTAAAAGCCTCAGAAGAACAACTTTGATCATGCATAGCTCTACTCACATAGCTCGACGGAAGTAATATCAACTAATAATAGAAGTGTAATAGGCTCATCACAATAATCAATAAATAGTCTCCAATAAATAATAGATAAAATCAAGTTTGAAAACCATACATATTAGTCTAAAGCCTCTACTAGGTAAATAATGGACTGCTAGCACAAGAATTTACTAGATAGTCTCTAATAAATGAAATGACAAATAATAAAGCTAAAGTCCAAGCTCTAGATCAATAAAATAATAACTCCATAGTTTTTCCCCAGATAGGTGAGGACTCATCAATCTTCTATCTTCTAGGAATGGAAGTAATGTCAACCTCGAACATTTGGATGGTTGGCAGTAACTGCATGGGAGTTAACACATGCAACAAGAGTAGATTAGCACACAAAACATGTACTGAGAACGTGAGTAGGTATAAAATAGGCTATACAGTATTATGATATGTATTATGCAATACATGACAATAAATATCAACTTCAGTTATAAATCAACTAAGAAAATTAATAGTTTATACTAAAAATAGTTAAAAAGCTCATAATTTAAGTATAGTCAACTAAAACAGCTTAACTCTTATGTTTTTAACAAAAGATAAAGACTTATTAAAAATAAACTTTTACTTTCTTCTTTCAAAACTATAGAATTTTACTTTTCTTTCTGGGAGTTTGTATAATTGAGACACCTCAGTAGTTTACGGCTAAGACAAACACATAGCTATGAAGTCCACACTACACCCTATGAGTAGGGCCTCACAACCTTGCCAAAGAGAAAGGAAATGCTACCTCTAGTAGATCAAACTAGACTACAGGTACAACTGATTGGTACTAACAACCTATATAAATACCATCCCTATGTTAGGCTACACTAGTTTGGATATTGCTACCTTCATTTTCCCACCCTTAGTGCTAATACTCCTCCCGTACATTATTATTACTTTACATTAACTAGGCCTGAAACCAAATTATTCACTTTTCTTTAACTAGGCCTGAAGCCAAACTGTTCACTTTCAACTATCACATTTATCAATTACCACTAATCTGGTAATCTAGTCCATTATATGTATTCATTAGCATTATTACGTCTCAACTTATTGATTTAAGCATAAACATTAACACTTCTTTTTACTGGCCCAAGGCCAAAACTATTCAAGTTAAACATGTTCATTGTTACTCTTTTAACTAGGCTCAATTAGTTAAAATAGTTAATTTTAGACATGCCACAACTTCATACTCAATATTATGTAAAAAAATCAAATAATTATGACACTAAAATGCTCTATTCAGGTTTTAAGAATAAACCTTGAAAACAATATTCAATTAATGTCTTAAAGCTAATTTCTTTCCTTTAATTCAATGGTGAAAATATTCTAACTCATGAGGAATCTTAAAATTTAATAATCATCATGAAAACTTCATTAATCTAACCCATGGACATCAATCAAATAATCACTTCAGGGATTTGTAGTTTAGAGAATTAAACAAGAACCCTAGCATGCTTCTACATATTCAAAACCTTATTTAGAAAAGTGTTTTTTGTCCAAAGGATGAAAGTATTCCTTTTTGAAATACCACATACTTTATTCAAAGAAATTTTATGGAAAAAAATTAAGTACCAAGCTACTACAATAAAGACTTAAGGAAAAACCATAGTTCTTGCCTCTTTGAAAAGGTAGGAAGAAAACCCTAGATTTGATTCTTATTTTCTAAAAGATTTATGAATTATGTGTTTAGGGTATTTATATTACTATGTTTAGAAGACAAAATTTCATTGGTTTAGCCAAATAAAGTCAAAGAAAATCCTAAAATAACCCTATATAAACAAATACAAAAAGTTGCCTGAAGGACTCCATGATTCGTGTAGTAGCACATTACGGCTAGTGAAGTTCGCATCCATGATTCGTGGAATGAGACAATATCACTGGGAACTAGCAGCCCTACAACCATGAGAAGGTCCATGATTCATGGACCTTAACTCCACGGATCGTTGTCTTAGTTTCGTACCCCACAGAGAAAAAGTTTAGTTTTTGGTTTCTATACCACGATTTGAAAGTATGGGTCGTGGTATTGCATAGTAAGGGTAGTGTTTGGTCATGGAATCTTAAAATTAAAATGGAAAGCTAATGGACTCATCCATGAAACTCAGTATGAGTCGTGGTCTTGCAAAGCATGAGGAAACTATTGAAGTCTAGGGGTCGTACTATTGATTTCTCTGCTGGATAGGTTTTAGTAAAAGGGCCATAAATTTTTTTACGATGAACTTCAAATGAAACGCACTGGACTCAACTAACTTTCTGAGGATAGGTCTGGGTCACCTAACTCATTACCCAAGCATGAAGTAACATCAAACTAAGCTAATTTCAAAGGGTCTTGAACTCAACTTCGGATTATGAGTTATTTATGACCTCAAATAACTTCCAACACTCATACCACATTTAGGATATTATCATCAAGGAAAAATATTCAAGGTGTTACATTATCTTCCCCTTGGGAACACACGTCCTTAAGTGAAGACTATATCTAGAATTGGAGGAATTCCATTGGTGAAACTGACCAAATGATTGAACCAGAAATAAGAATGATCCAACGACTTTATTTAGCCAAACAAACTCTAAGTATGCCACTAAATCAGATGATAACATGAGAAATGTAACAACTAACCTCAACATCAAAACTAGTCAAATAACAAATAAATACAAAACAGGGACTCATTTACCGCTACCTCTTCTAAGCATCAATACTCCACTAAACTAATTGCATGAATACACTCAATAGACTCATGCAATGCTACATACTACATGCTACATGCTCATGAAATAAAGTGTACACAAGCTGAATATATAGGTTATTACCTCGAGAAAAAACAAAACTAGAAAGGAAAAATATGGGTATCTACTCATCATGTAGGCCTCCGCCTCCCATGTACCTCCCTCAACTTCTTGGTTCCTTTAGAGAACTTAGACTGATGCTATCTCTTTGTCTATCAAGAATCTGAATGGAGACCTCCTCATAGGTCAAACTATCATGAATGCTGATATCCTCGACTGGAACTATCAAAGATGGATCACTCATGCATTTCATCAATAATGAGACATGAAACAAAAGGTGAACCATTGCTGACTCTGATGGAAGATCTAATTGATAGTCAACCTTGCCTAGCCTCCTTGCAATCAGATAAGGTCCAATGTACCTCAGAATCAGCTTACCTTTTCTACCAAATCTCATAACTCTCTTCAAAGGAGAAACCTTCAAAATACACAATCACCAGTATCAAATTCTACTCTCTCCTCAGATCTGCATGGACTTTTGTTTACTCTAAGTCGTCCTCAACCTCTCTCGAATAGTTTGAACCTTCTTTATAGAATCAAGAATGAACTATGGACCTATAACTTCTGCCTCACAAACCTCAAACCAACCACTATAAAACCTATATTTCCTCCCATACAATGCTTCAAAGAGCCAACTAAATACTCAAATGATAGTTATTGTTATAGGTAAACTCAATCAAAAGTAGGTGTTTAACCTACTTACCCTTGAAACCGATTGCATATTCCCTCAGAATATCCTTCAAAGTATGAATAGTTCTCTCCTCCTGATCATTTGTATGCAGATGAAAGGTTGTAATCAACTAAACTTGGGGTACCAAGTCCCTTATAAAATGATCTACAAAACTGAGATGTAAACTGTGGACCACGATATGATATAATAGAAGGGGGTACTCCATGCATATGAACAATCTCCTTCAAAAAGATTCTACCACACATCTTTTGGTGTGAACAGGTAGGAAGTGAGTAATCTTAGTCATTCGGTCTACTATAATCCATATGAAATCATATCTCTCAGCTAACGATAAATAGATGATAAAATACATATTAATTGCCTCCCACTTCCACATCAGAATCTAAAACTGCTGCATCTCACTTGTTGGCCTTTGGTGCTTTATCTTCACTTGATGACAGTTAGGACACTTAGCCACAAACTCTGCTATATCCTTCTTCATACCTTCCCACCAATACACCCCTCTTAGATCGTTATACATCTTAGTAGCTACAGGATGAACAGAATACGAGGAACTATGAGCCTCTAACATAATCTCTCCCTCAAACCATCAACAATAAAAACACATAGGCGATCTTGATAAAGAAGGACCATATCTCTCCCTTTGGAGAAAACCTGAACCTTATGCTTTTGGACTGCATCTTTTGGCATAACCAGAATAGAATCACCATCTTGCTTCTCCTTCCCTTCAACAACAACAGATACTCAGAAGCATTATGAACAAGCATACCACAACCTTTTCAACAATAAATCTAACATCAAGGTGTGAAAGACTATGTACCTCTATAGTTAACTCCCTCTTATGTCCATCAACATGCAATAAACTCTCCAGGGAAAACCTACTAAGGGCATCAGCCACTACATTGGCCATGCCTGGATGATACATCATAGTCATGTCATAATCTTTTAAGAACTCAAGCTATCTGATCATAGGCAGATTTACCTGTCGAAAAGCCACATAAAACTCATATTAATTGACTTTATTTTGAGAATAATTGTATAATATATGATGTTTTCATAGTGAACATTTGGAAATACTACTAACCAATGTGATTAGCATCTTTTTCAGGAAATTTTAAGCATATGGAAGAAAACAAGTAAAGAAAAGGCAAGTAAAAAAGAAAAGAAGAATTTCTAGCAAAAAATGTACTAATCATGATATGGATCACGTTGTGATCCTTATCGTGATCTAAATTAAATAGCAGCGGCTGGGCTTGTTTTAAATGGGCTTAATTAAGGGTAATATAGTCTTTTACCAATGAAGACAGAAACCCTTAAGAAGCGTCTTTGAGACATAATATCATTATGGTTGGAGTTGTGGAGACAAGGAGGCAATCACAAAGGGAAGACAGAAACCCTAGGAAGAATTCACTACTATTGCATCAAGAGTAAAGATTGATCTTACACTTATCATACGGTATTTGTTAA
>JBDJHY011055985.1:0-14177 GCA_039654485.1 Withania somnifera
CTAGCAACTCAAGTACAAAACAAGTGTCACATAGACTGATAGTGCTAGCTAATCACATAACAGGATCGCAAGCAATGGAAGAGAACGTACCCGACATCCTTGCAACAACATATGTGAAATATAACACAATAAATTGGAATCAAGAAGATAAGAGAAGAACATGGTCGGTATACCGGTAACCTCAAGCGAAAGGATAATTGAACAAGTAAACATATAAAGCACCAATCCCACATAACATGAAACAATAAGTAACCAATACGAACAGATAAGCGGTAATATGAATAATAAAGTAAAATAATTAAGCACTGACAAGTCCTCAATAAGAAATACAGTGTACACAAGAACATGATTGTCATAAGAATCTCACATCCCACTGTCAGAACCACAATAAATCACAATTGGCTCCTCGTGCCTCACAATAGTATTATCTTGCCAGCATTTAGTGCCTCATATCAGTGTTCTCCCGCCGGCACACAGTGCCTCATATCAATCATATCATATTAGTAATATCCGCTAGCCGTACTCGGCAAATCAAGGTGTTCAACATCGAAGTATATGTATGTGTGGGGTAGTATCACCTATAGTAATCAATAATCATTATCATCATGTCTCCACAACTGCTAGTACCACGTGTGTCAAAAAGCTGTATCCCAGCGCTATACTCACTACTGAATGGAGTTGGTCTCAAGTCCTAACATATATTAGTAAAAACAGATAAATATATAAGTCTCGATGTCAGAAGGTGAAGGCTGGACTAAAATAGGTAAAAATAGTATCACCGGGTGCTCGATACCATGTCGAGACTAAATCAGAAAATATAATTATTTATATTATACTTATTATTTTATTAACATTTTTAGATCTTTATAATGCCATGAAATCCTGTCAACAAACCATCTACTAGCCACCAAGGCTCATGATCAGAAGGTGATACTACCCAGCCCCAATGTACTCTTATCGGAGCCTTAAGCTCAGCACTCCGTACCATGATATCTCATCAACACATAAGTATGTCATCACATATATATAGTCATCATATAATCAAATCCTATGCCCTAAATAGGTATCTATAATCAATACTAAGTCTCGGCCCCATATCTCTCGAGTGTCAACATATCAATATTAATATCGAACAAACGAAAGAACGGAACTGGAATACTATACAACCTAGCTACCCATCCCAAGGATGCAATTTAGCACAATTGTCAAAGCTATAAACCCAAAATTATCCCCACGAAACCTACCTGTTTTCTGACGACAAAGCTTTGTAAAATCCACAAATCTTGCTCCGACTGATATCAAATGTGCTCTAAATAATCTGAAACTTGTGCCAATGAATTCTATAAGTTAATACAAGTGTAACGGTTCAATGCAAACTAAGTTCCAGACTGGGCCACTTGCCGAAACTGCAAACAAAATTTACCACGGGGTTCCCAACGTTGCCAGGAACCGTGCTCCAAAATTAATCACAAGGCAAGCAAGGAAAGGAATTCAAATCAGCCAGGAAAGAATTAAACGAAAAAGGGTTTGAGGATTCGATATAAACAATAACCAAGCCAGAATTCGAATGAGATTTAGATCCTAGGAGCAACATACATACTAACAACGAAGAAATAAATAACAGAGATCAAGTTACAGAAGGATTTCTTCAACCCTAATTCATATCCAACAATGGAGGAGCTAAGGAAAACAAGGAAGAAGAAGAGAGTTAAGGAAAGAAGAAGAAATGTACCAATTACGTGTATACACGATGAAGGAGGTAGATAATCTCTTCCTTGGCCTTTTAGATCAACTTTGGGGAGAGTTCTGAAATGAGGAAGAAATAACATTTTGGGTGTGAAAATGGAGAAGTGGTTGCGGCTGGGAACTAAATAAAACAGCCAGTCAATTAACCCTTCGCGATCGCGTGGCCTTTGGCAGCAGTCGCGAAGAAGAAATTGCCAAGGCATCGCGATCGCGTGAAGGCACCGCAATCGCGAAGAAGGTTTTCCAAGAATGAATTGAGATCGCATGGAGACTATCGCGATTGCAAAGAAGAAGAAAAATGGGCATCGCGATTGCAAAGAACAACACCAGCACTAGCAGTAGATCAGAATCTGAAATTTTCCCAAGTTCTCAAGAAGGGGCTCGGGAATCAAATGGAACCCAATTTTGACAAACAAAATATAAAAATAGCATGGAAACGACATTTTGGACTCAACATAATTGATGAAACTGAATTCCGAGCTCGTTTACTCAAAATGACCCTTCAAATCAAAAGGGTCTAAAGGAGCGTTTCTCCATCAACTCCTCGAAATTACAACGACGAGTCTAAAAATTAAAAAAACACCTCACCTATCCTGAATTCATCAGTTCAGAGCTGCTGGAAGTGTCAGAATTCCAATCTGACACTCCTAACATTAAATTACCACCCAAGCTCTTCATTTAGGCAAAAACTTAAACAATTTCCACAAACTCGCATAACTAGCAAACGAAACCTCCAAAACACAAACTTAAGGTCAATCTTGATTTTGTTTGGCATTCCGGAGCTAATGGAACTGTCAGAATTGAATTTCGAGGTTGTATTGAAGTTAAGTTGACTTTGGTCAACAAATACTTAACTTTAGGCTCTAAAATAGGGAATTTGAGATATTTCTTAACCGAGTCGCCAGGGATCCAAACTATCGGTCCCAGAAAGTCATAAATGAATTGGAGCAACTACTGAAGTGCTCTAAGATGCAATACACTGCATATTTATTATAAATGACCTTAAGGGTCATTACACATATATCCTATGCTGAGAATTGATGACTTGTTTGATAAGCTACGGGGAGCAACCATGTTCTCTAAAATTTATTTGAGGTCTTGTTACCATTAGTTACAGATCCGAATAGAAGATATTCTTAAGACAGTTTTTAGGACCCGTTATGGTCATTATGTGTTTCTAGTTATGTCCTTTGGCTTGACTAATGCTCCACCAACCTTTATGAATTTGATGTATAGGGTGATTAAACCCTACTTGGACTTATTTATGATTGTTTTTATCAATGATATTTTGGTGTACTTACAGAGTAAGTCCAATCATGAGTAGCACTTGAGGTTGAATCTTAGGACACTGAGAGAGCATAAGTTATATGCTAAGTTCTTAAAGTGTAAGTTTTGGTTAGAGTCCATTGCATTTTTGGGGCATGTAGTGTCCAAGGCTGGAATTAAAGTTAATCCAGTAAAGATTCAGGCTATACATGATTGGTCGAGGATGATATATATTCCAGAGATTTGGAGTTTTATTGGTTTAGCTTGATATTATCGGTGCTTTGTCAAAGGGTTCTTGTCTATTGTAATGCCTTTGACAAAATTGATTAGGAAGGATGTTGCCTTTCAGTAGTCTGATGAATGTGAGTTGAGCTTTTCATAGCTCAAGGACTTGTTGACTTCAACGCCAGTGTTGACCTTGCTAGTGGAGGGTCAAGGATTCTCCATATATTGTGATGCTTCTGGTGTTGGGTTGGGATGTGTTATTGTATATGTTTCGAGGAAAATAAAGGTTCATGAGTGTAACTAACCCACTCATGACTTAAAGTTGGCAGTGGTAGTGTTTGCGCTTAAGATCTGGAGGCATTATCTGTGAGGGGTCTATTGTGAGATATCTACTGACCATTGTAGTCTTCAGTACATTATGAGTCAAAGGGAGTTAAATTCCAAATAATGAAGGTGGATTGAACTACTAAAGACTATGACATTTTGATTATTTATCACCCAGGCAAGGAAAATATTGTGACGGATGCCTTGAGATGGAAGGCGATCAGTATGGGTAGCCTGGCAACCTTGTTTATTCTGAGATTCCATTGGCGGTTAAAGTTCAATCATTGGCTAATAGGTTGGGTAGGCTAGATATTCTTTGTTATATCAGATTCAGTAGTGGTAACTCGAGGATGAGAGTTTACTTTTTTGTGATCAGGTATTAGCTGGAGAGGCTAGCAGGGCTTCTATTGAATCAGTTGGGGCACTTTGGTATGATGGTCACATTTGTGTACCTCAGGTTGGTGACTAGGTACAGTTGATCTTGCGTGAGGCTTATAGCTCCAGGTATTCTATTCATCCTGGTGCAGCCAAGATGTACCGAGATTTGTCATAGTTGTATTAGTGGAGTGGGATGAAGAAGGACATTGCAGAGTATGTGTCTAAGTGTTTCATCTATTAATAGGTGAAGTATGAGCATCAGTGACTAGGTGGTTTGATGCAGAGATTCCCTATTCCATCTTAGAAATAGGAGAGAGTGACTACGGACTTTATTTCTGGGTTTCCACTAACTAGGATGGGTTTTGATATGGTTTTCTTTATTTAGACAGGCTGACCAAGTCAGCACATTTAATTCCTACTCACTACTCCTATAATACTAAGAGTTTGGCTCAAATTTATATTCGTAGGGTGGTTAGATTGCATGGTGTTCCTATATTTATCATTTCAAACAAAGGTACCCAGTTCAATTTGAAATTTTAGAGGTCTGTTTAGTGAGTCTTGGGTATCGAGGTTCATTTAAGCACGACATTTCATCCGCAGACTGATGGTCTATCTGAGCGGACTATTCAGGTATTTGAGGATATGCTGAGGGCTTGTATGATTGACTTTGGTGGTGCTTGAGATCAGCATCTACCATTGGTTGAGTTCTTTTAGAATAATAGCTATCACTCCAGCATTGAGATGGCACCATTTGAGGCATTGTATGGCAGACAGTATAGTTGTCTATTGGGTGGTTCGATGGTTTTTGAGACCAGAGTCCAGTCTTCATAATTGTTGCATGATTTTCTTGATCAGGATTGGTTGATTCAGGATAGGTTGAGGGAATCATAGAGTAGGCAGAAGAGCTATACTGATCGTAGGCTTCATTCCTTAGAGTTTGGAGTTTATGATAGAGTGTTTCTATGGATATCTCCTATTCACGGTGTGATGATATTTGGTAGGCGAGGAAAGATTAGTCCTAGGTATATTGGACCATATGATAATTTGGAGAGAGCTGGTGATGTTTCCTATAGGTTGGCCTTACCTCCTATGCTTTCATCTATTTCATGTTTTGATCTAGTGGCAGTATATCCTTTATGACTCTCATATCATTCAGTAGGATTCAATACAGTTAGATGAGAATTTATCCTTTGTTGAGAAGCCTATGAAAATTTTGGCTAAGGATGTTAGAAAATTGAGGTCCAGGGAGATTCTAGTGGTTAGGGTGTATTGGAGGCACTATCTAATCAAGGAAGCTACATAGGAGATCGAGAGTGAGATGCAGAAACAGTTCCACAGCTATTTGAGGCATCAGGTACTTTCACTTCCCATTTATTTCATGCTTTTACTTGACTTTCTAGGACAAAAGTCCTCTTAGTAGTGGATGTTGTAATGACCCTTATGGTTATTTATGATAAATATGCAATGTTTTGTATTCTAGAGCACTTCAGTCGTTTCTCTAAGTCATTTATGACTTGCTAGGACTGGTAGTTCGGATCCATGGAGGCTCGGTTGAGAAATATCTCAAATTTCCTATTTTAGATCTTAAAACTAAGTACTTATTGACCAAAGTCAACTTTCCTTCAGGACGATCTCGAAATTAAATTTCGACAGTTTTGTCCGCTCCGAAATGCCAAACAAATTCAAGATTGACCAAAAGTTTGTGTTTTGGATTTTTTGTTCACAATTTATGCCAATTTGTGAATTTTAGTTATGTTTATGGCCTAAAGTGGAGTTTGGGGTGGAGTTTTGGTGTTTGGGGTGTTAGATTGGAATTTTAACACTATAGTCAGCTCTGGAATGGTGATTTTAGGCTATTGGAGGTGTTGGTTCATTTACCGGACTTGTCCTTGCTTTTTCGAGGTAGTGATGGAAATTTCACTAAATTAAGCTTTGTGTTGACTTGCTCAACATTTATCCAAAATGTCACGAATTTTAATTTTGTTTCCGTCATTAAGTCCAAAATGTCATTTTTGGTGTGCATGGATAGTTTGTTTGTGTAAATTTGACTCCGAGTGCATTTCGAGTGGTTAATTAGAGCATTTTCTTTCTCCTATTTTGTTGTAAAAAAACTGCAACTGGTGCACCACCCCAACCATTATTTCTATAAAAACATTGCATTTCCTTCAGTTTTAGAGCTAAAATCTTCTCCCAAATATCATCCTAATGCTTAGAAAAGTCCCCTCATTGTTTTTCGTTGATTCCCATGCATTTTGGTTAAGTTCTTCTTGCTTTTTAATCGTTCAATTTCTTGATTTCCTCCATTAATGACCCTAATTGAAGAAGTTGAAAAACTCATGCCATAATCCGCATATTATTGTGTAATTCTTCATTTCTCGAATATATGTCGCTTCTAGTATCATTAATACATTTAAATTCCAATGATTAATCCATAAAAAAGTTGCATCTTTGACCCCATTATAGTAAAATCAATTTGGGCTGTTTTGAAGCCCTTCCCGCACTTGAATTGTGCTCAATTTTGAAGCACGGGTTTCTGGTAACATTGCAAACCCCGTGGCGAAGTTTATTTTCAATTTCGACGAGCTAGACCGATTTAGGGATAGTACGAAACTTAGTAAAAGTATAGTGTTAGAGTCATATTAACATATAAAATACTTTGATGCAAGTTTCTGAGTACTATTTGTGAACTTGCAATGCTTTATCATCGGACGACAGGTAGGCTTCGTGGGGCTATCTTTGGGCTTATAGCTTTAATAATTCTATTCAATAACATCAGTGGGTTGGGTAGCTTGGTGCCTATAACTTAGAAGTTGGATAGAGACACCTATGCATGGCATACGAAATTGTTATTATATGATCAATTGTTTATATATACTTGTTGTTATCTTGTGCATTCATGACATGAGAGGTTGGGCCAATGGCTCTGATGAGAGTGTATTGGGCAGGATCAATATCATTAGGATTATTGAGCCATGACGGCTAGAAGCTGATTTTAGTAATAAAGATTGATAATGACATAAACTAGTAAGTTGTAATATCTTAATAATAACATAAGTAAATGACCTTCCAATCGT
This sequence comes from Withania somnifera, assembly GCA_039654485.1. Classification (NCBI taxonomy): domain Eukaryota; kingdom Viridiplantae; phylum Streptophyta; class Magnoliopsida; order Solanales; family Solanaceae; genus Withania; species Withania somnifera. The sequence goes on from JBDJHY011055985.1 coordinate 7,014, forward strand.
TTTAGACTCGACATTGTATTGAGCACCCGGTAACACTATTTTTACTTGTTTTAGTCATGGATTTATGTCCTGGCACCAGGAAATAATATTTGACCGATAAATGCTAGGACTTAAGAGTGGTTTCCTTCGATAGTGAGTACAGCCCCTGGCACTTGAGTACGTCTTTGTATGCAGTGAGTACAACTTTTGACACCTATCATATTACTTGTTGTGGATACATGACGATACCCAATCTATTGAGGATATCGGTGATACAGTTATATTGAGGTGTTATACACCCTGACTTGCTGAGTATAGCTTGATGAGATTATGATATTAGGCATGTGATGCCAGACTATGAGACCCTTGAGGCTCTGTGACATGGGATTTATGGTCATGATGATGTTAGAGATTTTACGTGATGAGTATACCTCAATGGACCTGGAATACCGGCTTCCAGACGATATAAAAGGGGAGGGGGTATATGGTGGAAAGGAAGATATGCCAAGAATATTTAGGTTAGCCTTCCATGGATCCTGCCTGCTGTACCTACGGGTAAGGAGAATCGTACACAGGACTGGTTACTTCATGTGTTTGTATTTACTTTTCCACACTTGTTTTCTTCAGTATACCTTGGCTTAGATGTAAGGCCTACAGTAAGCTAGTGTATTTCAGAGGCTATTTGGTTATAAAGGTTATTGTGCGTGGTACTCCCTTATCAGTTTTGCATTATACTTGGGATTACCAGTATATCGTCCATATTCTCCTCTTATCTTCTATTGACTCTTGTTTTATTGTATTATTAGTCGCATATACTATTACAAGGATTCTAGGTACATTTTCCTTCATTGCCTGAGATCCTATTATGTGATTAGCTTGCGATACATTTTTACTTGTACTTGACTCTTAATTGAGTAGCTAGTTTCCCTTATTGTACTATCTGCTTATGTGAGCCATTTATTGTATTCTGTTATTTACTGCTTTTATTATGGTTATGTGCCTAGTGGGCCCTCAAAGCCTACTGGGTACGGGTTGCTTCGGCAGCTTGTACTCATACTACACTTGCACATGTGCAGATCCGAGTACAAGTGACCGACCATGATTACAGATAGCTGTTCATGTAGATCATATTATATTTCACAGATTCAGGGTGAGCTTGGCGTCCTAATTTTCCTTCTTCTCTTTGACATTAGCATTTTTTTTCGATCTCTAAGTATTTTCAGAGATATAGTTATATTAAACATTTTAATTTCCTATTTTTGTACTTAGTGGTTCGTATGATATTGATACCAGGTTTTGGGCATATTATTTTGACTCTATTACTTCCGCTTTATTCACTTATATACTGTTATTTTAAAATTATGTGTTTCGCATTTAATATAGCAGTCCTCCGCTTTTTCTTTGAACTATGGAGTTGGTTCTCCTACTGGTGGGATAGTAGGTGTCATCATGATCCGAAAAATCGGGTTGTGACAATGTGGTGTTCAACTAGGGATGTCGTTGGGGAAATTGGGTGTTCTTTAAACCCAAATGATTATGTGTCTTTCCCATTTGACCCTGGTGATATCTTTTATTTTGGAATTTGTTTGGATGAGCTTGGTCAATATACCAAGCAACAATTAACTTGGGTGAGTCCATGGTACCTTATAGGTATCAACCCCGTGTTTGATACCATTACCACCTTCATTGGGATAGGCAAGTTTGAGTATGTGATTGGACTCCATGTGGAAGCCCACTCCTTTTAGAGGATTGTTCAGGCAGAGAGGTGGCCTCTTTCCAGAAGGCAACTTGTTTTCTTCTTTAGTTTTATCCACTTGTGATAATGTGCTTGGCATGAGTCTTGATTCTAGTTGTGAGTTCATGAGTGGATATTTATTGAAGGGAATTATGTTTCTTAGCACCTTTTTATATTACCTCTTTGCTTATGATGACATCCGTGTTGAGTTGGGTTAGTCTCTTGTAGAGGTTCAAATTCCATGTGGCTGTTCAATTGTCATTATATTACCTCAAATTCCATGAATTACAATTCAATTCTCCCTTAGATATTCGTGTTTCGGGTATCTTTCTTCTCTTCTCTTCTCATCTCATTATTTCTCTTGGAATTATGAGCCTTATTCCTCTATTTGGTTGATAATTCCGCATATCTTTATTTCTCATATTTTTGTTTTTCAATCCGTTTTGGGTCACATAACAAGAATTACATCAATTAGGGCACGACCATGGTAAGGGTCATGGAGCAATAGTTCAAAACTTCATAAAAAGGAAGGTAACATTCCATGCTCAAAACATTACCATTAACAATTAACCAACCTCAAAAACCATCCGCAAAACCTAAAACCAACCATCATAACATAATTACCTCTAGCATCCACCACTAATAGAAAACCTTCCTCGATAGCCTCATGACCCACAACTGCTAATCAAGCAAGACAATGCTAATAACACAGACCTATCAAGCAAGATATAATAGGGTTTTAGATAATCGATAGGAGATACAACCATAGGCAACGACATAAGGATATACCCAGTACAGTGGGAGGGTGTGGTGCTGCAAAACACTATAGTGCTGAAACAAATAAATGATACAAGACAAAAAGAGAGAGACAGAGAGAAAGAGGGTACTAAAAGCATAACCTTATAGGGAATCACCTGAAATATCCAGTGGGCAACCCCTCAATGGCCTGTGCATAGTCTCCGGTCATAGGACAATCGATATCTGGAAGAATCTACTGATAAAACTAGCTAGAACCTCTATAATTGAGGTACCCATAGCCAAAGAGTCAACCCCTTCACAAGCAAACCACAAACCACTATAACCCACATGCTTCTTGACTTCCCAATGAGGTAAAGTTGTAACTAATGCTGATAGTATAGTCCCTCGCTGAGGGAAGTCCCTAGCATAACACCTCAAACGCCATACTCAAAACTTCCCTCTAAGGTCTGGCTCCTACTTGCATGAGGACAGTCCCTTACAAAATGCTCAATATCACCATACTTAAAGCACCGCCTCAAGGTCCTTCTCCTAACAGACTAGCTAGGTACTCCTCCATAATCATCCCTACTTTGAGAACCCATGTGCAAACCAAAGTGAAACTTACCTATCCCTTGGCTACCTACCTTGTAACTAATCCCCTTCTATGGCGGGGCTATAATCACTACTGACCATACTGTATCCTTGTGGGGGCAATCCCTACTGCATTTCACAAACTCTCCACAAATAAAGCAATCCTCCAACTCCCTTCTCCGAGTAATAATATTAAAAGGAACCCCATGTCCATGTCCATCTCCAGGTGGGGAACTACCCACCTTCACTCGTCGGTAGACTTCCTGACTACCAACCCCATAAGTCTCACGACACATCGTCGGTGGACTTCCTGACTACCAGATGCTCTGATGCTGTGTGAAGTGGAAATATCAAACCTCTGCTGAAACACTACACCCTATTTTTCTCAGTAAAAAATGTGGGTATGCCTGACCATTCTATGAAATCTAGTTGCATAGTTCTGAATGAAGAAAACCCTGCTGGATATCGAAAAACCCCTCTCTACCTGTCAAACCACTTGAAGATCTAGTGGGATAATGATACCTGTTAGAGCTCGTGCAGACCCAGAATATTGTAGTTGATGAAGTGCACCCCTCGTTCTAGATTAAAGCCCATGTATCTTCCCTGACTTTTCCTCTGAGTCACATCTCTAGAAATACAAGAATAAACCTCGCTAACGCCCTCCAAAGGCCTTTTACAATACATCTGAAAAGAATGATGTCAAGTTAGATCCCAAGGAACCGAAAGCAAGAACCGATTTTTCCTAAAAGCATCCTGTAGACTCCTGAAGGTAGGATACATAAGTCTACGTATTGATCCATGGGACTTTAATAGACACCTATCTCTGAACCAATGATACCTGGGAACTCAAGATCTGATACTACCCTATCACGATCCAAACACTCGGTTTATGATGGTATCTATTAATTCCCACTGGTAGACAAGACAAAATATTCCGTTAGGAGAAGCAAGCTACGGATAAAACCCCAAGCCCTAGAAATAGGAGAAAAAAAGGTAAGATAATGAGAGGGAAAGATACAATACAAATTCTACAACATCCCCTATCCCTAAGATCTGGTATCAGAAGTACAGAAGGCATCTAAATAAAATAAAGCATAAAAAATCTATACAGTAAAAAATCATAAACTATCTCAGTGTCTCGATCATCAATAAGTGACATATCTCAGTACCACAACCTCAGGTCCACAACCAATGCCATAAATTAGTCAAAAACATGTAGCCAGGTGACTAATAAGAGTAGCATAGGTGATAGATTTAAAATAATGCCAAATCTATGTGACAATAGCACTTTACCCACTAGTGGTTGTAGAAAGTATACATATATATGGTAGAAATTACTTAAGGTATATTTAATTAAAAGTCCTGATTTTATTTTTCCATTATGCCATTCCATATCTCGAACCAGTCTCAACTTTGTCTAAGTAACCAATATATACTCACAGACAAGGAAATATAACATGTAAACAACTAGTATTTCGCAAGAACCCTCGCTTCCTATAGAACCAGTATCAGTTATGTAAAGTAACATCTATGTAGGCCAGAGGCCACTAGCTAAGCACATAGGACATAAAGGGCAGACAACTCTACTTCGCTCCCAACTCACCATCTGTAATAGTACCAACACAACCCCAATAGAGGGTAAATACTTAAGAAGGCATAAATAGTCATAACACAACCCCTCCAAGGGATGGCTAAGGCCTAGGGTATAATATCATGCTTAATGATGCGGTTCGACCAACACTACAGTCGCACCTCAACCACAAAAGAAACACAAGAGAAAACAACACCAGGAGATCAAAAAATAGCCCGTAGGGCACTATCCGATCCAATACTAGGCAGAGAAATCATATGGCCAATAAAGAAAAGCTAACATGGTAAATGGGTGATTAAACCTAAGTCCCAACCCTATATGCTATTCGGTCACACCATTCATACTATATACAAACGTAGTCTAAGAGAAAGAAAGTTGTAGTCTACTTGGGCGCTAGCTAAAATCTCAGTTATAGCTTCAACCACTCGACGTCTACATAAATGCCCAAAACAACTCGAAACTATCAAAATTAGATTCTATGCATCAAGACGAGTAAAAAAAAAAACCATATTGCTATATAAAAGTTGGGTCAGATTTTAGGCTAAAAAAGGCCTATGGCATTTGCAACCCAAAAAATAAAATAAAAAATATGAACGCGTAGAGCTTCTGGTCACACCATTCATACCTTATACGCATGTATTCTAAGAGAAAGAAAATTGTAGCTTACATGGGTGCAAGCTAAAATCTCAGATATAGCTTCAACCACTTGACGTCTGCATAAATTCCCAAAATAGCTCGACACTATCAAAATAAGATTCTATGCATTAAGACGACAAAACGAGACCCATATTTCTATATAAAAGTTGGGTCATATTTTGGGCTATAAAGGGCCTATGGGATTTGCAACCCAAAAAATAGAATAAAAAATATGAACGCGTAGAGCTTCTGGTCACACCATTCATACCATATACACATGTAGTCTAAGAGAAAGAAAGTTGTAGCCTACCTAGGCACCAGCTAAAATCTCGGATATAAATTCAACCATTCAACGTCTGCATAAATTCCCAAAACAGCTCGACACTATCAAAATAAGATTCTATACATCAAGACGAGCAAACGAGACCCATATTGTTATATAAAAGTTGGGTCAGATTTGGGCTAAAGAGGGCCTATGGGATTTAGAACCCAAAAAATAGAATAAAAAGTATGAACATGTAGCGCTTATCTTAAGGAACACATGGTTCAAAATTTGGGTTCAATACGATAAGAAATGAGTAATATATGTGCCAAAAAAGTAAAGTAATGAATACTTTTTCAATGAAAGATTCTGCTAATAATACACAGAAATTACCTGAATAATTGATGAATAAATAATTCGACAATATTCTCAAAGTTTCTAGGAGCAAGTAGCACTTTGAATAGCAAATAAAAGAGCTATACAATGGTTTAATGGAGTCTTGAAGTTGGATTCCATGGCTGAAAATTTAAGGGAAAGAGGGCATTTATAGGACAAGATGGGCCGTACTTGCGAACTGGGGTTCATTGGTGCGAGGTTGCACTTGCGTCCCAAGGTTCTCTTGTTTGAGGTTGCACCTTTGGCCCCAAAGGTCACACCTACGGTATCCCCTGCAATAGTAATAACAAATATTCCCAAAAGGGTTGGAGAATATATTCAGAGTCCAGTGCCAAACCAGATAACGACGCTCAAGATCTAATAGAATCAACTAAATCGACGTTGGAGATCATTTGAATAAAAATATACCTGAAACCAAGAGGACCAAAATATCCTAAGATATCTCAAGGATAACCGAACCTTTGAAATGAGCATGGTTACTCTGAGAAGCATACCAATAACCTAAAAAACCAAATTCAAACCCTAACTCAAAAGGAACTAAATTTTCAAAAACTAGCTCAAAATGCAAAAGTAAACCCCTAGACTTGGTCCAAAGGTCCTACTAGATTAAAGCTGGGACTCTGACCGAGTCGTCCCAGTACCATCCCTGTCCGGTACAAAATGGGATGGGAAGAGACGTGTTATACCGGGCACTGGGATGGGATGGATCCCATTTTTATCCTTGTCTGGCCCAGTCCAATATAGGCTACTGGGATACTTATCATGTTGTGATGGCTATTGTGATGAGTTTCCAGTAGCCCATCACGATATACATCACGACGTGATGGCTATCGTGATGGGTCATTATTTTCAAAATATAGTCATTGGCCAATGGCTATAAACAGCTATTATAGATGTTTTAACCCCCCCCCCCATCCCCTACCCCTACAAACTTTTTTTCCTATAAATTCTACCATTTTCACTCATTTTTCATCAAAAATCTCTCAATTCTCTCTACTATTCTCATTATTTATCAATTATTTACAATGAGTTATTTTTTGTTAATATTTTTAATTGAAGATTCGAAGCTAAATTTGGTGCAATTTGGAAGAGCAATCTTTTCCAACTCTCTTCATCAAACTATTTACTTTCAATTATTTACATCTGTTTTTTATAAAGACTTTTGGTATATTTGTTCCACTCTCTCGAATTTTATTATTTTATTTTTGAATTTATCCTTTATTTGTTGTATTTGGT
>JBDJHY011056095.1:0-24227 GCA_039654485.1 Withania somnifera
GGAAGAAGAAAGAAAGAACTTACCGGAATTGAAGAATAACGAGGAGAAAAACGGAAGATCTTGATCTTGGAGCTTGGAATCAAGGTTGGGGAAAGGTTTTTAGACTTGGGAGAAAAAAGGGAAATGTTTTGGGGAAAGAGTGAATGAAAGGAAAGGGCTGAAAAATGGGTTTTTAAGGGCAAAAAGCTGCTGTTTTTTGCTGTTTTTCTGCTGTTTTAGCTGAAATTTCAGCAACTCATTTGCCACCTCGGGGATCAAACGGAAGCCAATTTTGACAAACCAAATATGTAAACACATTGGAAATGGCATTCCGGACGCAATGGAATCGACGAAACTGAATTCCGAGGTCGTTTGCTCAAAATGACCCCCGAAACCGAAAGGGTCATTTCTCTAACGACACCTCGAAAATACAACGACAAGTCCGAAAATTCCAACAACACCTCCCCTAGCCTAATTTCATCATTCCAGAGCTGCTGGAAGCGTCAGAATTCCATTCCGACATCCCGAACATCGAGTTTCCAACATTGCTCCTATTTTAGGCCAAACATAAACCGATTTCCACATTTTCACATAAAATGCAAGCGGAACCTCGGAAACACAAACTTAAAGTCAATCTTGACTTTGTTTGGCGTTCCGGAGCTAACAGAACTGTCGGAATTTAATTCCGAGCGCGTCTTGAAGGAAAGTTGACTAAAGTCAACGAGTGCCAAACTTAAGGCTCTAAAACAGGGAATTTGAGATAATTCTCGACCGAGTCGCCGGGGATCCGAACTGTCGGTCCCAGCAAGTCATAAATGACTTGGGGAAACTACTGAAATGCTCTAAAGTACAAGATTTCGCATATTTATCATAAATGACCTTAAGGGTCATTACTAAAAAGCACCAAAAGTAGAGAGAAAATGAGGAAAAAATGATAAAATAATAACCAAAAATAAGCTGGAACTAAAGAAATAACCCCTCAAATACCGATTTATCAGACAAAGGTGTTAATAAATCGGCACTCTCTGGTGACTAGCAGGTACCGACTTATCGGACAAATGGCCAATTTATTAGCACCTACTGATTTATCGGTCACTTTGTCCAATTTATCGGCCCAGCTGATTTATCAGCAAAATGTCTGATTTATCGTCCCCTGCCGATAAATCGATACTTTGATCGATAAAATCGGTCAAAGCCTGCACCAATAAAACAGTAATTTTCTGAACTTTCAACTGAGGTTTCGGAAATGGAATAAAGTTTGATTTTAGCAAACCAAAAATGTATCTTATGTAAGAAAACACATTTCGGACTCAATAGAATCAACGAAACTGAAATTGGAGGTCGTTTGAGCGAAAATGACCCCCAAACCAAGACTTAGCTAAGATGAGTAAATTTCCAACTTTCCACCAACCAACTCAAATCGAGTACGGACACCTTGGGAAGCGTACCAAGGGTCAAATTAGACTAAAATCACCATTTTTAAGCTGATGGAAGCATCAGAATTTCCTTCCGATACCCTGAACACCAAAATATCACTCAAGCTCTAGATGAGGCCATAAACTTAACTGAAATCCACAAATAAGCAAAATTTTCAAACACGAACTCCGAAACATAAATTTAATGTTAATCTTGACTTTGTTTAGTATTCCGGAGCTAATAGAATTGTCTGAATTTAACTCCGAGCTTGTTTGAAGGAAAGTTGACTTTGGTCAACGAGTACTTAGTTTTAGCCTCTGAAATAGGCAATTTGAGATATTTCTCAACCGAGCCATTAGGAAACCGAACTACCAGTTCCAACAAGTAATAAATAACTTGGAATAGCTACTAAAATGCTCTAGAATGCAAAACATCGTGTATTTCTCATAAATGACCATAATGGGTCATTACACTACTAAAGCTCATGGATTTATCTTGATTTTTATCAGTAATGATCCAACTACATTGTTATCTTTTTTTTAGATATGGCTCAAGGAGGCTATCGTGCAGAAAAGTCCTTACGTAGGAGCAAGGCTGCTAATCGTGCAAGCTTTCCTTCTATTCCCACTACAGTTACTTAACAAGGTGGTGAAGTTTCATCTCTAGTGGTATGCAAATCGGTCAAACATTACTCACCAATAGAATGTTGCCCGTTCAACACCATGTCAAATTAGTACCCCAACCACCCCAGAGACATATCCAACCACAAATATCTAGAGCAACCCAGTTGGTCAGGGTATGTCTACTTAGAGCAACCCAAAAGCTAAGGGAACATCTGACTAGAGTAATAAAATTGGTAAAGGTCATTGTAGTAGTAACCGTGGACCCTTGTTTTTCTTACTTCTACATGGTTAATCCATTCTTTTTCTACTACTCTTATATATTAGTTTTTATTCATGATAAACTTTCAAATAATGCCTTCAAATTTATACAAGTTGGCTCCTCCTAAAGATTGCTCTAGTTTTATAATCTTCTCTTTCAGAAGTGAAGTTGATCCCAATGGAATCAGTTGGAAAGGTGCCTCAGCCAATGTAAAAGATGATTATTTTGGAAGAGTCATGGTATGTTTTTTAATCGTAATTGAGTTAGAAAGTGTACCCACTTCTATAGATAGTATATTAATATATTAATTTGTAAATATATTTCAGAAGAAGTTCTATCGAGACTCCTACACTAGTAATATTTCAATGAAGAAACAATGGTTGGTGAATAAAAAAAGAAAGAGTGAGGCCAAAGTTTGTTAATGGACATGTGTGGAAAAGTTGAATGCAACTTTGGTGAAGTGATAAGTGTGTTAAAAAGTCTGAGATAATGCAAAGAATCGTCATGTTGGACATGAAGTTACTGTTGGGACTCATACATGAGAGTCTATCATAATTGGAGATTATCGTAATAAGCTTGTAAGTACATGCTACTAGTCTAACGCTACCAAATCATTTGCTTAACAGTTAAATCTATATTTTCTTTATTTCATTTGGGTTTTGTTCTATAGGATGTTGAAATGGTCGAGATTCAACACCAAGTGAATTATATTTGTACGTCCATACACATAATCATGATGAAAAATCTTTTGTTGGTGAGCTTTTTCGGCTTGTCCATGTAAGTCTAAATTTTATGTTTTAGTTATTCATGTTGCTTTAACTATAAAAAGGTGGTTTAATATGCACTTGATTCATTTTTCTAATTTCTTTGTGTGATGTATTATTGACTCACCCTTCATTTTTGTAGTACTTTTCCAATAAATGCATTTGAGGTAGTACCATTGCTGGTTGTGTTGTTGTGGTAGTACTGTTGCTGGTCACATCAACAGTTGTTATATTTTTGTTCCAATAACTGCATCTGTGGTAGTAATAATACTGGTTGTTGTTATTGTTGCTGATGGTGGTAGTACTGTTGTTGGTTGCGGGTAGTACTGAGATGGTGTATAGTATTAAGGTGAAACGGTGCTTCCATGAGCATCGAAGGGTAATAGGGAGAGGTTCGTAGTGTTATTTGATCGATTTTACTTCTCCTTTTAACCTTAAAAACTATCGAAGAGCCTCATTTACTGATAATTGATTCAGTCTGAGAACTTAGACTAAGCTAGAAATGTCAGATTGGAAAATTAACTACCTAGAAACTTTTAGTTGTGTCTTTGTTTATTCTCAGTTGTAAATTATGACTTCTCTAAATAGGTGTTATTATTGCACACAAGAGCTGGTTTGATTTTAGTTGAAGAATATTTTTAAAAAAATTGCTGCAATGCCTCAGGAGCAGTCTGTCTATCCAAGTTAAGATAATTGTTCACTTAATTCCTCATCTTGCTCTTAACTAATTTGGTTTGTTTTGATTTGTTATTTACATGATTAATAGGCGTGCATCTATATCTCAAAATAAAAAAGACAGGAAAAGAAATAATCTAAGGTTTGTTTTACTTATTGCATTTTTGGAGCAGTGAACAAGCTTTTTTGAGTAATGGGATGAAACCGGTCAAATGACGCAAACTGGATATTGCGAATTCATATAGCTAGCCACAACTAGGTGGAAATTGGAGATTCGCACAACTAGTTTTTGTAGCATAGTTGAGTGGCATGAAAAAGTTGTTAGCTTTGCAAGGATGGATAATGTGGGAGGCAAACAAGAAAACTTTAATGCCTGGAAAACGAAATTGAATATTGAGGATTCATCTAGTTATCCTCTACTAGGTCTCATTTGAACATTCATATATTTAGTTGTAGTTACAGTTGTTATCTCTACAAGGATTACAAGTGACCAGGTGAGTGGGTGATGTGGGAAGTATAGAAGGATATTTTAAAGCCTTGATTGAAATAAAATCGTTTCAATGAAGCGATATGGTTATTAAGGATATATATATATATATATATATATATCCCTAACTAGGTTGGGATTACAGATTCATACATCTAGTTGTTGTAGCAGTAGTTGAGTGGCGTGCAGAAGGGGTTAGCTATGCAAGGATTAGAATCGGGGGTTTCAGGGTAACTTGAGAAGCAAACAAGGAGACTATGATGACTGGATCAGAACGGAACTGGTCCAATGAAGTGAATTGGATATTGAGGATTCATATTGCTAAACTCGGGGTTGAGAATTCATATAGCTAGTTGTTGCAGCAGTAGTTGAGGTTATTGAAAGAAGAATAGGAAACTATAATGTCAGGATCTGTTTTGTTCTTTATATGGATCTTGTAGAAGCTGAATCTCTTCCTGTTGTTTTGATATATATTTTTTCAGAGTATCAGCTCGATTAATGATGTCTGATTGAGAATCCTATATATGTTGGGGATACCATAATCAGCGGAGAAAACCTATTATTTGATTATGAGTTCCGAAATCTCCTCCAACACTTTCTCTTTCCTTTGTCACATTGAATCCGTACCAAATATCTATATAAATAAGGTTTAAGAAAACAGTAATCTCAATTTGTTTTCTGCGGCTCTTATTTCTTCAAGAGTTGGTTCCTCATTTAGCAATTGAATTTCAAAAATTCTGACTTTTTCTGTGATAAGCATCTAGCAATTGAATTTCAAAATTATTATGCTTCATTCATTGACAACCTGAATTTGTAGTTCTTTAATATAAAATTTGCACTAATAATTTTTCTGTTGTTACAATCCTATTCTTTTAGATGTTTAATTTGTACTACTCAAAATCAAAATTTGCAATAATAAACTACTACTTATACAGTTGGTATGACATATAAATTCATTACTAATGCAGCAGCCGCTGAATAAGATTTCTCTACTTATTACAGAAAAATATGAAAAGATATTGCGGGAGAAAACACAATCTCTATTTGATATTGATCAATGTGAAGCATATTACCAAGCTACAAGAGGAGAAAAAAGAGAAGAATGTTGGTCTTGAATTTGAAGCAAAAAGCTACTACAGGACAAGTCTTTGCGCCTCATCATCAGTACCAACATCAATTTCTCAATCAGCACCGATATCAAATTTGGATGAGTTTGTGAAACAATTGATTTCACCACTTACTAATCACTTTCTTCCTATAGTTTTGGAGCGTATGGGTGGGGAAAAGGGAGTGGAGACACCTATAGTTTCTAATCCTCCTACTACTACTGATGGTCAAATGATTCATAGCCCTTCATTCTTGTATTAGTTTTTTTATAGTCTATTTTGTTGTTAAGTACAAATATATCGTACAGTAACATTATTCAATGTGTGTGGGGTTTAAGACAAGTTTATTTTGATAGATGTTAGAATTTTAAGATATTTTAGACATAATTATGCCATATAAATTTTGTTATTAAATGTTTCAATAGATGTTTGTTGGTTATTTTAATGATATTTAATAATTTAAATATATAATACTTTAATAGCATATATTTAAAATAAATAAAATGATTTTATAAAAAAATTATTAGCGATAAATTTAGTGACAATTTTCGTCATTGCTATAAATAAATATTAGCGACGGATTGTGAAATATACTTTTTGGTTGCCAAATATGATTGGTCAAATGACAAGATATATTGCAACAGATTAGTGACAAAATATATTGCAACGGAATAGCAATTGCGATAGAATTGCAAAAAAAAAATTAGCTAATATTTCTTAGCGGAGAAATTAGTCTTCAAACTACGATGAATTTATAAGTATTAGCTACGAAAATATTTATCGCTAAAAGTAGCGACGGAAATATGTTGTTTCTAATCTATCGCTAAAGATAGCAACGGATGTATTGTTCGCTAATGGCTTATCAACGAGCGTTATAATAACAACCGAACTATCGCTAATCCGTTGCTAAATGACTTTAGCGACGAATTTTGGTGGTTTAGCGACGAATTTCGTCTGTCGCTAAATGCAGTTTTTTTTAGTAGTGGTGCAGTTTTCAGATTGACTGCAAGTGTGAATGTTCATATTTAATAAACAAGTATAATGTAATCATTTACTAAAACTTTATATTATTAAAATTTAGAATAAGCAGGTATTTGATGAATTGAGCCATGTGAAACATTTGCAATTGGTGAAAGAAGTTGCATATGGGCCTAAAAATCAAATTAAGACAATGAATAAGTACTCTGTTAAGGCTTCAAGTTTCAAACTGAAGAAGTTTCTAAGTACAAGAAAACAAATAACAGGGGCGTGATTATACAAGAGATTATAGAAGTTAGGTATTTTGATTGGCCCAAGAAAAAAATAGTACTATTCCTGTGCAAGTGATTTGGCCCATCACATAGAGGTACTACGGTCTATCAAGTACATAATATAATTGAGGTTAAGCATAGGAGACAATATGATAGCTATGATCCATTTATCATTGCACAAAATGCTAAGCAAATGTATTACGCTCCATATCCATTGTGCATAGATAAGATCGATTGTTGGGTGGTTATAAAGACTAAGTCTGTTGGTAAAATTGAGATTGACAATATGATAAATATAGTGTACCAAAATGATATCTTAGTTGTTCATCAAGTGGTGGATGTTGAGTCAGAAAGAAATCTTGAACATCCTCAACACATATTAGAAGAAATTTATAATGATGAGATACTTGCCATTACAAATAATATTGAGGAAGAATCAGATGAGAAAAATGAATGAATTATTCTGGAAGGATAAATGAGGATATGAAGATGAAATAAACGACGAGGAGGAAGAATGGAAGAATAATGTGTATCAAACATCCTCAAGGAAGAATGAGAAAAAATAGAGTAGCATGTTAGTTTATTTAACTTGTTGCCACTAATTTTATTCAATACTTTTAGGATTGATGTACTTTTATGATATTATTGATTTTGACACATTATGGACATATTTAAAAACATTTGTTAGGTTTTGAATCGATTTTTAGGTGTATTTGGTTGATTTTATACTGCAATTTTTTATGTATAAATAATTTAAAATGTGTTTTGTAGTTGTATGCTTGTTTTTTATGGAATTACTATTGGTTGGGCTGTTTTGGGTTGAATTAAATTGAATTGGATGTTTTGATGTGCAGTTTTTTGCGAGATTTTATTGGTGCAGAATATGCCCAAAAGCATCGGACATCATCGCTTCTATCTGTCGCTTTTTTGAAATTTAAAAAAATAGCGACGGACAATGTCTCCTATGCCCTTCGCTTTTCTGGAAATTAAAAAAAAAAACACAAAACCGATGGACAGAGTCGTTGTATAAAGAACAAAGCGATGGACAATGAAGCTTTTGTCAAAAAAAAAAAAAATCTGAACGAACGATGTTGTCCATTTTTTTAAAGAGCAACGCAGTCCGTTGCTTTTTTGGCCTTTTTTTAGTTATGTAAATCCATATAACTTTTCGGAACTATAGCTTCTCTTCTGAACTAGCACTTGTTGAATATAACTATCTTATTTTCCTCAAATATTAATTAAGTACAAAAATCTTCATTCTTATACATTTCTTACTATAAAATTCTTGTGTGTTTTACTACCCTTGATTGGTTTGTTATTCTTCCAAATTTGAGGTACCGCTATTCTGAAGAAGTAAATTCTTATATTGTGGAAGGATATATTTCACAACTTTGAATACTTGAAGGAAATAATTTCCCTAAGAACACATTATGAATTCACTAGACTTGATCTAACTCTTCTTATCTGTTGTACAATTTACTAAATAGTTTAAAGTTTTATTTTAAATGCCCCTTAAAAATAATTATTAATATAAATATTTCAAAATTCTTAAATTATTTGAGAATCAAATTAATTTTGGCTTTAATATAAATATTTGTTGAATAAAACTAGACTAATTTAATATTTTAAAATTTTAATTTAATTGTTTAAAAACTATACAAAAAATATTATAAATTGTAATTTTTCTCATATTAATATAATAAAAATTATATTTAAAATATTAGTCAAACGTTCATAATATTTGACTCTTAAACAAAAAGCTGTAACAAGTAAAAAGATATTGAGGGAATAATTACTATCTTATATCTTTCATATATTAGTAAGACGTCTTACTAACACACCACTAATTAAAAAAGTAAATGACATATATTTAGTTTGACAAAAAAAGTAATGAGTGATTAGCACCGAGATGATTAAGGTTTGGAACCAAAGAGAATCTGTTAATTCCTTTATCTCCTCCTCCTAGCTCCTTTTATTTTATTTTTTCCTTTTATTATATGAATGAATATTGAAATTAGTCTCTCCATTTCTTTTCTGTTTATTTATATATAAATGGATCCATGGGAAGTCGATTACAATTTTTTGTGGTAAAATATATGTTGCACAAAGAGGGGATACAAGTTTCAGCATTTCTCAGATATCTCAATTGACAGCTAAAGACTTCAGTTCTATTAATCCCAATCTTGATTGTGAAAAGATCTTCATTGGCCAAGGATTCTGCCTTAGTGGTGTTATTTTTGAATGAAAGACCATAATTAAATAATTTTCTATGGTGAAATAAAATATCTCTCAATTTCCTATATTTTTTCCTACCAAAAAGAACGAAAAAGGAAATTAGGATTTCATTCTTTGCTTTAATAATAAAATTTGGCTTCCTATCCCCTTGAAAAGCAGACAACGACGTCAATTATTGTATTAATAATTCATACGATCTTCTATCATATTTAATGCAATTTGATTCATAAATATCAAGCTTTCTTATTTCCTAATAGCTAATGGAGTTAATGAATACTCGTCTAATAATAACATGATAAATAAACAAGAGACAAAGTAATTAAGCTTCCTCTCCATTTTGTATTAGTTTTTGTTGAGCTCAATATGTTTATGCTTCTATGTTTAATTTCTGCAGAGTAATTTTCCACTTTATCTTCTTATTTAGTAGATACATATAATTTGTGAGGAACTTGTATTTAGTTTTCTGAAATTTCATTCAATTAACAACTAAAGAGTATCATAAAAAATAAAAAAATCTTTTATTTTCCTGTTCAAGTCAACAGTTTTTTTAAAATGTGTGATTTAAAAGAAGTTAAATCATAAATATGTGTGCGATTGTAATGCATTCCATTAATTAAGAATACAATGTGAAATTTAAAGTTATACTAGCATACTCATGTCCTCCATAAACATATTCAAGCAACATAGTCCTCGCACAAGAGATTAATTACATTAATTTGGACAAGAGATCAATACTTAGGTACAGTCCTAGTCAAAATTATGTATAGCAATAATCTTCTATAATTAACAACACTTCATTATAACATTCAAGTTTTCTTTAGAATCAATTATTCATATTATTGTTGTACTATATATTTCTTAAAATAATATATCGATATGCCACTTAAAAATCATCCTGGAAAAACATCGTTGTTATACAGATCTATAACTAACACTTTGCTATAACACTTAAAAAATCCGAACAAACATTGTTGTTACGAAGAGATTACTGTAAATAACACGTAGACACAAAATGACAAAGCCAATTTTTAGCTATTCAAGACGAATTTTTATTGAAGCAACCAAGCAAGTAAGTTTTAAGTTTCATAAAACTGAAGATGTTAATCTAGTTTCATGGAACAACATTGTTGGCAACTGAATTTGGTTTAGAACTGTGTTCATCCTTGTGAACCAAGTGAAATGATGGTGGATCTGGATTGGGCCCTGATGGTGGCACTGGACCTCTTGGTAACATTGGAAATAATGGAAGAGATTCATGTCCGTTGATTCCTTGTGAACCAATTTTGAATGTTAGCCTTTCACCGTTTGAAAGGTTATCAGATAATAAGCACAGTGTAAGCAAAAGCATCAATGCAAAGATGAGATCTTCAGATATCTGCTTATTGAGAGACATAGTGAAAAGGTAGACAAGAATTTTGAGTATTGCTTCAATTCTATTTTGGGGGTTTGATTTCTTAGGTTGGTCTGGATGTTCATCGAACCCTTGTGGTTATTTATATATGACAACTACTTGGTTTGTACTTTATGGCATTTCCACTAGAAAAAAAATTAGTGGAATGGTATGGTATATCTTTGGAATTTAATACTATTTACATTGGTTGTCCACGTATAGGATAACCATATGCAAGTATCAAAATTATCCTATTACCTACGAATAAGACAATTTTCTTTTCTTTTTTTTTTATAAAAAGTAGACTTTATATAAAATGACTCAAAAGAATAATGTTATTAAAGATAAAGTAAAAATATTAAAATTAAAAATGATTGTATTCATCTTAATTTATTGATATTTATCGTTTTCTCAATTTTCTTAAAAATATATATTTTTATATTTAGTTTTCATTCGGCCGTAAATTTTAAGGTTGAAACTTGAAAATTTGAGTTTTTAAAGTAATTTTTGAAATTTAAAGTTTTGTTTAGACATGAATTTACTTGAAAATATTTGAAGTTGAGACATATGCGTTTTACCTATTTTTTAGTAATTGAAAATATTTTAAATAAATAATTAATTATAATTTTTTTAAATCTGATTTAAAATCTTCGATCATACGCTAGCTTAGTTTTATTTAACTTTAAATTTTTTATTTTCATAATAAAATTATTTATAATTATACAAATATCTATTACTTATTTTTAACTGAAAAATTTTTAAAAAAATTCTTTCATTTTTAAATTTTATGCTTCATCAATACTTTCATAAAAAATGGGAAGACAAAGTTATTTTTAGAAAAAGATCATTTTTCTAATTTGTATTATTAACAAATTAAAAGGGGAATGTGTCACAAATGAGTAAGACATAGTAAACTTAAATTATGGATTTTGTGTGAACAAATTTTAGCATTTATTTTGGACAATATGATCACTAATGGACAGCTAGAGACTGCACTTAAAACAAATCCGATCTTTAATATGACAAGATCGTCTTTTCCAAATGCCGTGTTGCGTGATGACGCATTATCAAAGCTTCTTTCCTTTTTTTTTTTTGGCTTTAGGAAGTGGTAGTGGCGGGCATGACAATTGGGTGGATTAAAATGAGTCAAGTAGCAAATGAATCAAAATTTATTGTGGCCCAAAATTATTTGGGTAAAAAAGGTTTATGTAACGGTCATAATCCAATTTGAATTTTTAATAAGTTTTAATTATTTTATTTGTTTTTTTATAAATTTTTAGTATCTAATAAATTATTTTTTTATTATGAGTCTATAACATTAAAAAAAAAAATTGAACGAGATTTCTCATGAGCCAATTTGGGTTACATTTCAACCCAATTTTTAATGTACTGAAATGAATTTGATTGAAATGGGTTGACCTAATAAATAGATGAATAAACAACTAATCCAAATTTAAATGAGTTAAATGAATTGAGCAGATCGGGTTTGATTTTGACACTTGTGCTGGCCTCCTATAGTAGAGAGAAAGTGTTATGAATCAGTATCAGCCTAATGTGGATATTATCGTCTATGTGCCTAGGTAAACTTTGTGTTTCTCACCCCCAATTCCCTTTAAATCCTCTTATTTTCTTCTTCTTTGTCGTTACTGTTGATGGATCAAGTTAATAAGTACAGGAATTGAGAGAAAAATAAAGGAAAAAGGTAAAGAACATAGGATTTAACGAAGTTCGACAATTTGCCTACGTCCTCTGGAGCTATGAGCAGCTGAGATTTTATGTCTATAAGTTTTAGGTTACTGATACAGAATATATATATAAGTAACCCTAGGTACAATTTACCAAAAATAATATGTACCGTACCGCGGGCCCTTCCCCCCCGCACCCCCAAGCTCACTTAGTGTTGGCCCACAAACTAGGCCCCAACTCCCAAAAATAGACAGATGTTGTCATTCCGCTCTGCTCTGCTCCAGCATCTGTCCGCTCATCTTAGATATAAGTCATGTCATACCTAACAAATCTCCACCTTAGAGAATATCAAGTCCCTTAGGAGATAAAAAAACAGGCATTTCCTCACATATCAAAGTGGCTCGGGCTACCATATTTCTCTAGTAACTACGAACATTCAACAAGTTCACACAATGCATGAAATTGTCAGCAGTAACTAGCTTTATCAACATATCAGCTACATTCTCACTAGTATGAACCTTTTGTAGCAATATTTCACCAGATGCAATCAACTATCTAATCTTGTGAAACCTCACATCAATATGCTTAGTTCTAACATGATACACTTAATTTTTAGTCAAATGAATAGCACTTTGGCTATCACAATGCAACTGAACTCCACCTTGCTAAACACCAATTCCTTTACTAGCCATAAAGCTTCTTTTGCAGCAGCTACTGCCATGTATTCAGCTTCAGCTGTTGACAATGCCACAATAGACTGAACAATTGATTTCCAACATATAGGCCCTCCACCAAGAGTAAAAACATACCCAGTTGTAAACCTTCTATCATCCATATCACCTATATAGTCAAAATTTACATATCCTATAACTAAAGGATCATTATGTTGACTACCAAAAATAATTCCATGCCCTACAATCCTCTTCAAATACTTGAAAATCCACTTGACTTCTTCCCAATGTCACCTACCTGGGTTAGACATGTATTTTGCAAACTTGATTAATAGCATGAGCTAAATCAGGACGCATACATACCATTGCATACTTTAAACAGCCAACAACACTGGCATATGGAACCTTTGTCATCTCCTTAATTTTCTTGTCTTTCTTATGAGACTGTTCTGTAGAAAGTTTAAAATGATTGGCCAATGGAGTGCTCACTGGCTTTGCATTGTTCATCTGAAACCTGTCTAACACTTTCTCAATATAACCTTGCTGAGATAACCACAGTTTTCTAGAGCCTCTGTCTCTATGAATCTCTATTTCAAGAATTTTCTTTGCAGCACCTAAATCTTTTATATTAAATTCCTGGCTCAATGCAGCTTTCAAACTAACAACATCATGCATATTTTTCATAGCAATCAACATATCATCAACATACAGTAGCAGAAAAATAAAAGAACCATCATTAAGGCTCTTAACATAAACACAACAATCATACTCATATCGGTTGTAGCCAATCTGAATCATGTAGGATTTGAATGGCTTGTACCATTGTCTGGAGACCGTTTCAACCCATACAAGGATTTTTTTTATCCTGCAAACCAGATGCACATTTCCAAGTTGAGTGAACCCTTCTGGCTGCTGCATATAAATCTGCTCCTCTGGATTACCATACAAAAAAGTAGTTTTAACATCCATCTGCTCTAAATGCAAATCCCAACTAGCTACTGATGCAAGTACTTCCCTAATTGAAGTATGTCTAACCACAGAAGAAAAATTTTCATCATAATCTAATCCCTTCTGCTGTAAAAAGCCTTTTGCAACCAATCGAGCCTTGAACTTTTTCCCTCATTTTTCTGATAATGTTAATTTCCTTTTATACACCCATTTGCAACCAATAACCTTCTTTCCCCAGTAAGTCGAACTAGCTCGCAAGTATGATTCTTCTGCAAAGACTCCATCTCCTCAACCATTGCAGTCATCCATTTTCCTTTCTCCTGACTAGTGATAGCTCCTTGGAAAGTAGCTGGACCATCACTGCTAATGTGAAGTGAAAAAGAGACCATGTCTTAAAAACCCAATCTGCTTGGAGCCTTTATATTAGTGCGTCTCTCTATCTCTGACTAGATTATAATTCTGCAAATCAACTATATTAGTACCACCAGATATAGTATTAGAACTTTCACCTCTCTCATATGCAAGTGGATATTGTTCTAAATCCATTGACGCCTTGTCTTGATTCTACTGCAACATGAACTACTCATCAAATATGCATCTCTACTGATCACCACTTTCTTTACAATCGGATCCCAAAACTTGTATCCTTTGTCACTTTTTTTGTAGCCCACAAAAATACACTTCTTCCAATTTGTATCGAGTTTTGATCTTTCATCACCAGGTACATGCACATAAGCAGGAAAACTAAAAATTCGTAAGTGATCAAAGTTTACTACATTACCAGTCCATACCTCTTTTGCAACCTTGCCACCCAAAGATGCCCGTGGTGATCTGTTGATGAAGTAAGATGCCATGTTCACAGCCTCTGCCCAGAAGCTTTTAGGAAGCCCTGCATTCAGTCTCAAGCATCTTGCTCTTCCAGTAAATGACCTGTTCATTCTTTCTGCAACACTATTCTGTTGTGGTGTCTTGCACACTGAAAAGTGCCTCTAAACCTCATGTTTCTCACAGAATTTCTGGAACTTTGAATCTGTGTACTTTGTACCATTATCAGACCTCAAATACTTGATCTTTCTGCTAGTTTGGTTCTCCACCTCATCTTTCCACAGCTTGAACTTGGAAAATACTTCAGATTTCTATTTTAGGAAGTACAAACTTTCCTAGAAAAATCATCAATAAAGGTAACATAATACATAGCCCCACCTAATGATGATTTCCTGGTAGGACCTCGTACATCAGAATGCGCATAATCAAGAATCCCTTCAATTGTGTGTTTTCCAATTTTTAAGCTAACTTTAATCTGTTTATCAAGAACACAAAACTTACAAAAATCAATCTTGCCACTTTTAACACCATGCAATAAATTTCTTTTATGCAATTCAGACATTCCACGTTCACTAAGGTGACCAAGACGCATATGCCACAGTTTTGTATTATCATCATATGACTCAACATAATGAACTCCACCTACAACTGTATTCCCTAACAGTTTATAGATATTCCCTACAGTTAAATTTACTTTCATCACAGTCAGTGCACCTTTAACAATTTTAATAGTTTCCCTATTCTCGTCATCTTTAGGAATAAAATCATTCTTATGCAAACTGGCCAAGAAAATTAGATTCTTGGGCCATCATATATCTAAATTCTGACTTCGGTAATACCAACAATAGTGCTACATCTATCATTGCCTAATAGACTGCACCAGAATTAACTAACATGTATGTCATAAACTATTCCCTATTAGTCGTTATATGATAAGAACATCCTGGCTCAAGAATTCATACATCCATGGACTGTGTTGTTAAAATCAAAAGCATATCACCATCACTGCAATCTAAATTGTCATTCTGCACCACATTCATATTTTTGGATAATTTATCATGTTTATCATATGTCTATTTTTTGTACTTTGAATAGTCCCTCTTCATGTGTCCTGGATCCTCGCACTTGTAGCAATAAATCATTCTTTTGCCTCTAGACTTTGATCTAGAATTTTTATTTCCAAAACTCTCCTTTGATTTCCTTCCACGGTCTTGATTACCCTTAACATATAAATTATCACCATGAGAGCTTTCCTCTGCATTCTGTTTTTGCTGGTTATGAGCCAACAAGGTTGCAGTAATCTCTTCAACTTTGATTATTTCTTTCTCATATGTAAGATTAGTCACCATGTGTTTGTAAGAGGAGAGCAATGAACACAAAAGAATCATTACTCTGTCTTCATCCTCAATATTCACATCAAGTTGAGTCAAATCCTTGATTATTTGATTGAAGACATTCACGTGCTGTGCCAAATCATGAACTTCCTGCTTCTTCAGCCCATACAATCTCTATTTTAGATACAGTTTACACGTTAGGAATTTGGACATAAATTGACTTTCCAATTTATTTCATATTTCTCTTGGAGATGACAGATTCATTAGGTGATACATAATCTCATCTGCCAAACATAATCGTATGGTTCTGTCGCTCGTTGCTGCTGCTCTTCCCAATCTTCAGCCTTCATTGATTTTGTCTTTTCAGATCGTAAAGCCTTGAAGATCCCTTGTTGCGCCAACAAATTCTTTACCCTCGTTGCCACAATCCGAAGTTACCGTGACTGTTGAACTTCACCACTTCAAATTTTACACCTGACATAGTCATCTTAACTTTCTCTAATACCACTTGTTAATGGATCAGGATAATAAATACAGGAATTGAGAGAAAATAAAGGATAGAGATAAAGAACATAGGATTTAACGAGGTTCGGAAATTTACCTACGTCCATTATTTGTTCCCTCATCTTAGATATGAGTCATGTCGTACCTAAAAGTTACTTATACGGTTCGTATTCTTCCTATTGTACGTTGCTCTCTTCAGTAATGACCTAAGCTTATATTAATTTTCTTACCTCTCATTTTGATTGTTAAGTTGATTAAACTAGAAGATTCGTTTAGTGTTTGTTAAAGGAAATAAATGTACTAAACTATATTGAACCTTTAAATCAATAATTCGATTGACAAAATATTTTACTCTTTCCATGTATATTATTACATAAAATGAACATTACGATAAATTCATCAATTCAACACACAAAATCCAAAATTAGAGGTAAGTTACTCCCTCGTGTTCGTATTCTCTCTCCATCTCATAATGTTGGTCATATTACTAAAAGTAGTTGTCCCATATTATTTGTTCACTTTACTAAATCATGAAAGTATTAATTCATTTTTTCTCATGTTACGTTTAAAATTAATTTTTTTTGAAAGTATTCACACTTTTTTGTAAAGTTCTAAAAAAATTAAGGGGTGAATTAGTAAAATAGCTTCTAATTTATGATTTCTTAGCATGCATGTAAAAAAATGGTGGTCAACTAATATGAGACGGTGGAATACTTGTTTTATTTTGCACACCCCTTACAAAAAATATTAGTTAAAAGGTGATTTGACTAAATATCTTTATTTATGACTTCTCTCTATTTAATATTTTCTTAATACTATATTATATCTCTTCATATTTATGACTATGAATAAAGATAAAAAATAAATAAATAATAATAGCTCAATTTTTTAAAAGGACAACTATGTTAGATCATTTATTTTAGCAAGAATCACAAGTAAAGAAATCCGAGAGAGTGTCCCATAAGATAAAATTGTCAAATAAACACCATCACATCATCAATGAAACAAAAGTTGAAATTAGAGATTTGAAGTTTTAAATCCTGTGTTTTTATTCTTTGAAATTATTGAGTTCTAAAATTTATAATTAGAATTTTAAAATAAATGAAGACAAATTCATGTCTACATCACAACATGTGTTTTTTCATTTCTCTTATTTTTACCCTTTTTAGCCCATGTTTTTCCCATTTTTGGACAGAAAGGTGAAGTTTATCGATAACATAAGATCTAAAAACTGAAATTAACTATGCGTTGATGACATGATAGTGATTATTTAATCATTTTATTTTATATATCTGTTTGATTTCTCGAAAGATAACTTTGGGAACAGAGAGGATTGATATTGAAATGAAGGGTGTTAGATTTGATAAGATTCTAATGGGAGCTTGAGTGTAGACATTTAGAAGGAAGATAATTTTTTCTTAGCAAGAAATTTCAAGGTAATAAATTGATGGAAATTGGTGGTAGACAACCATCAAATGATGTCTTGAAAAGTGATGACCGACAATCATTAAATGATATCTTGCATGGTGGTTCGAAAAACAAAAAAGGATTTTAGGCAAGTTTTTGAGAAATTTCAGTTTTTGAGCATCAAAGAGTGAAATATTGGATTTTAGCAATCATTTGGAGTTCGAGACCTCAGATAAAAAATTCATTAATTTCATCAGCTCTAGAATGTGGAATTTGAACTGGGAAGACCTTTAGTTTGAGTTTTAGCCCTTTCGTGATGAGTTTAGATGGTTTGACGGGATAATTTGGAAGTTTAAATTGTAAGTTTGAGCTGGGTCAATGCTCAGAGTTAAAATACATTGATTCAAAATTCATTAATTTCATCAATTCCAGAACATAATTTTTGGATTAGTACACCTATCGCCTTAGGTCTCATGGCATTTAAATAAATTTTGAAAAAGTTTTTGAATTTTGAAAGTTGGAAGTATAAGAGAGTTGACCAAAGTCAATATTTGATAATAGCAAGTTGGAATGGAATTTCGACAATTTAGTTAGCTCAAAAATATGAAAGTTTGTCTAATTGAAGATTTAGTTTAGTTCTTGAGGCTTTTGGATGAGTTTTGAGTCATTATTTTAAAATTTAAAGATTCTTATGTTAAGAGTTAACTTCGATCAGCATCTGATTATGATGACCTCGTTTAGGGGTTTTGATGATTCCATCAGTTCCAAAATGTATTTTACAAGTGGTTTACACTATCCGTTTATGTTTGGGAGGTATGGAATGAGTTCTGGGTACTCGTTCGGAGTTTGAAGTTTTTTATGGTGGAGTTTTAACAGAATCACTTGACTAAAATGAACTCATTTTGATGTCTAGATGGTACCAGTATATCCGTGTTGAAATTTCAGAACTAACGCAAAAAAAAATCTGGTTATTTTTCTTTCGTATGAGGAAATTAGGACTTTTTTTGTCAAGAATTAAATGGTTGGTGCAAATTTTTTGGTGCATTTATCTGTGTATTTAAATTTCAAACTGTGTTATTTGGAGTTTGAGCATACTGGGAGTTTTAAAGCAAGGAATCGAGTGATTCTTGCGAATTTTTCTCATTTTAATAACAGGTTTAGTATGTAATACTCCTTTTGGCATTCTTATATGATTTCTTCAACTGTAATTTTCTTCATCGGTGAAATTATTGGACAAAAATTAGGTTTTATCGATCCAAACTTGATTTTTGATAACATTTCATATTGAGATCCTTATACTATGGGTAAGCTAATTTTATCATAAATTCATTGATTTATCAACTAATTTGTCATTTTAAACTGTGTATAAGCTTGAAAATTTGAGGTTTTCCCGATAAAGTTAATGTTTGATAAGCTGATGATTTTAAGATCGATTTTAACTTTTTCTTTTTTTAAAAAATCATATTTGAACTCCCCAAATTATGGATAACATGATTTTAAAATAAAATCCTAGATTTGCCCTTGGAGCTCGGGATTAACTTTTTTTTATTTTTCAAATTCGGTTTTAAGGTATGGAAATATAATTGTTGATAGTTCCATTTTTTTATGAAACTTGAATAGATTGGGAGCATTCAGATGTACTACAAAAGAGAAAGACTTTGAGTTGAGCGTTTTATCCTTCTTAAAGGCAAGTTGAGGTTTTTATTGTCTTTTTATAAAGCGTTAATGCTTATTTCTTAATTGCTTGTAAATAGGAGTAACGGGTACATTAAAGGTGCCCTTGTGGGTTAATAACAAGGCCCACCAGAGTACTAGAGTCAAGCATGTCGAACTTAAAAATAAAGATTTTACTTGACATTCTGATGTTATAGCTTGTTGTCATGAAATTATATCATTGATGATGATTAGTAATGCCTTTTCTAGGCTTGAGATTTATATTTATTTTATGCTTTGATCCTTCCAAATATTGATATTTGAAATTTAACTGAGATAGCCTTGTGATGATTTATCGGATTGAAATGAGACTATATGGGGATGCCCGGCGGTGGCTTGGTAAGCCTAAAATAATATTTTGTTATGAGGCAAATATGAAGGCTATATTGGATTAAAAAAGATATTTTTGCTAGCGATTGCCTACAAGAGGCCGATATTATTGTTTTGTCATTTGAAATTGTTATATTTCCATGATTTGAATATGATACTTGCTCTTTACTTGACAATTAGATATAAAACTTGAGTATCGTAGGTTAGTTGGATTTTTAGGAGTCTCGTCATCTCTTTATATTTAGACCAGTTGAGAACGTTGTTGAGTACTGTAATTTTGTACACACCCCTTGCTTTTCTGCATTTTTTGTTCAGGTATTGTGCCAGACCTATCTTGAGTTCTTTCTCTATTGTCAAAAGCTTAGTCTGAGATATTCAAGGTAGTTGTTGTTCACTTGTATTCTTCAATGTCTTACTTTTGTTAGCTTAATTTCCTTAGTTTGTTGAAAGACTTGTTGAGATTGTAGACGTTTGTTCATCAGAATTCCAAATAGAGGCTTGTACAGTAGAAAATGGTTTTAGGATAGTTTATATTATGGATTTCTCAATTTAATAATTTATTTTTATTACTTACTTCCGTATTTATTTATTCAGATGTTCTTTCATTTTGGGTTTGGATGACCTATCTCGATGGGGAGGGTAGGTTGTCGTCACGACTGGTTTTAGGTCATGAAAAGTTGGTATCAAAGCACTATGTTCATAAGTTCCACTATATATAAGTCAAGTTTAGTAGAGTCTCACGAATCAATGCCGAGATGTCCATTACTTATCCTCAATAGGCTACTGAACTTTAGGAAAAACTTCTATTTATTGATTCATTATCGTGTGCCCTTGGTCCGAGCTAACTCTAATAACTTTATTCTATCTTTTCATCCGTAGAAGGGACTTGTTCTTGGCCTTGTGCATTTCAGTCGAGGTGTCACCATGAGATTTTGGTGCAATACCCATCACTAAAGAAGATGTGATAGACTAATAGAAAGGATATGTAGCTAGAGTTAGGCTGTTCAGGAATTTGAAGAGAAAAAATAGTAGATGAGTTAAGGAAAGATATGAGAAGATTATATATAAGAGATTTTTAAGGTGTTCAAATTGTTTCTTGGGTTTGAGTTGAGAATTTAAAGTCCTAATAGCTTTGCATGATCAGTAAAATATGAGAAATATGAAGGAAGAAGACATCATATATGAGTTCTTGGTTTAGAGTTGAAAATTTATGTAGATTTCAGCCTTTGGGCTCAAAAAGTGATATTTCAAGGTAAGATGGTTCAGCATAACTATTATAGTGAGTTACAAAGACATTTGATAATGTATAGAGAATATATGCTTATGGTATGAAAAATTTATGAGATGGTCGAGGGTTTTCTCTAAGATTTAACATGAGTATATAGTTATCTGAGCAGTGGTTGAAGCATGGAATCTGAGGGTTTGTTTAGATTTGATATCAATTTCCGATTCAGTAGCTTCTTCTCGATGAGAAAAGTATTATCATATTTGGAATTTGGTTCCATAATCCTTTAGTAAGGTCAGTTGCTAGCATACAAGGAATGGGTTTTAAGAAGACATAAGTTTTGCTTTGGAAAGAGAGAAGTTATAATTCAAAGTTATAGAGATCCATAATGTGTTTTCTAAGGATTTTGGTACTAATGATGGATTTGAGAAGTATGAATAAAAATAAGTGAAGTCATGATATTTTGTTAGCATTGTATTTTGGTTTCAGTTCGTGGACTATCGTAAATGTGTTAGGTTTTAGTGAATCAAGTATGTTTGAAATTATGTTTGTGATTAAATCAGATATTGTCCATAGAGAGAGTTTAAATATATGAAGATTAGATAATTAGAAGGGTTTGGTTTAGGATGCTATAGATCTGGTATTATGATTAAGCCAAAAAGGATCTTATTGGTTAAGGTGAAAGATGGTATTATGAATATATTATTTTTCATAAGAGTTCTTGTGTATGGCCTACTATGGAGGTACTAGTGAGGATGTATGTAGGATTTTGGATGGTGTCTATGATAGGTTACTTACATCAGATTGGTATGCACTAATGGGGTAGACTTCACTACTTTCCAGTTGTTTGATTACTCAGGCTGTATAGGCAACTTTATTGATTAAGTTCACCTTAGTGGGTCTCGACTTGTCAAAGTTACTTTTTGTATGGGACTTTGGTTGTTAAAATAGGTCTTTCTCATTATATAGTTAACCGAAACAGTGTCAGAAATCTCAATTTTCTCTATCGGAGGTAGAGGTATTAATTACGGGTGTTACAAATATATTTTTGATTTTCTTCCATATTCTTTAATCATGGATTAGTTTGCTTACTGTATTGTATCTATGATCTTCTTTGTGATTATACATGCTTTGTGAGTTTTCTCCATTGGTTACGTTGTTCTACATACCTATAGTTGATTCATAGTGGTGGATCAATCATATTGGTCCCCTGGGATGCCTTGGTTAGATATGATGAACAGATAAATTTATTTATAATAAGGTATGATTGAGTTTGGCATTAGTTTCGAGCACTGTCAGATTTTTGTCGTGTTTGGTGGATTTTGCATTTTTGTGGTAATAGTGTTACACAAGTGGTGTTGGTCATCCCTTTTTATGTCTGGTATTACATTGTTGTGTCATTGACTTCTTTTATTATTGGTTGACCTTGGTCTTATTTCCTCTATGTGTTAGTATACTCTATACCAGTTCTTAATGCTATATACAGTCATCCATTAGTTTTGGTGGTGTTGCTACTAGATGGGGTATTTTTTAGTGGTAGATCGGGTGAACAGATCCTATACTATGATCTCATTAAGGAGTAATGATCGGGTTATCTTAGTTCTTCTGGATATGGTAGATTTGTTGTTATAGTGGGATGTGAAGTGGCTTTTTGGTATTTCGTGAAGGGTGATTTGCGAGGGCCATGTACCAATATTGATAGTTGTGTTATATCACTTCTAAAGTGGGATTTCTGGTATCATGCTTTGATTGATGGGTAGTCCACCTTTATGATGTTTTGGTACTTCACAAATTCATTTGACTATTATCATTGCCTTTTTGGTGTCTAAAACTAAGGGTGTCTCTAATAAGACACTAAGTGTTCAGCAAACTATTATAGATAGTTGTTCAGGCTCCTGATTTTATCTTGACCTCATTAAGAGTTCAAACTGGAATAATTTTAGGTTGTGCATGAGTTATTTTTTTATCCTTTTGTTAGTAGGTGTTCAATTATCATTGATAGCATATAAGATTGTGGAATTGTTGTTTTTGTGGTTAAAAGGAATGTTTGATTATTAATACGATTTAGTAGAGTGTTCTTCTTTCATTTCGTCCTCACTGGTCGTATTATCTCGTTAAGGATCGCTATTTTAGTGTTTTATGATAACTTTTAGAAACTTAAAGATCTCGATTGTTTCAGTTCTCTATTTGAACCCTATCTAGGAAAGATAGAGACCTATTAGTTCAGCGTGTTAATCATTGAGTAGCCTTGTTTTTGTACGGTATAAGAGAAATAGATTAGTTGGGATGACACCTTGGATAATTTGTGAGGATCATGGGGGAGTTCCTTACTTTTGGTTTGGGAAACTGGGAATCAGAAATTGGTGTTTGGATATTTATTGTTAGTTCCATCATGTCATCAGTTGGAGAAAAAAATTTCTTCGATGCAATAGGTGTTCAGTGTATTCTAGATAAAGTATCGCAATGGAAAGGTAATAACAGGTATCTTGGATTTTTGGTTTCTATGGCATGAGCAGTTGACTGATTCGGGTAGACGAATGAATATTATTCATTGGTCATCCATTTTTAACAAGTTATCTTGCAAGACTCGACGTTTAGATGTTCGGGTGACTAGTTGCATAGGAGTCAGAATGCACCCATGTCTATATTGAGGTAGAGGGTCATCTATGTACTTATAGTGGTAAGATTACCTACTAGATGAAACAGACCTAATATTTTGGTTCATGTAGTGTATCACCCAAGTTTCTTGATTACTTAGAGTATTGGTTATACCTGTGATCCAATGTCTTTTATGGTCCATGTTAAAGAGTCGTTGTTGTTATGTATGCCTTGTTACCATTCTATATGAAGTTAGTGGGTACACATTCCATTATAGAAGTCAACAAATGTTTAAATAGAGTAGGTACGAGTGGTCCATTGGTACTGGGATAGGTAATGAGTACCATTTTTTGGTTCTAAAGGAAGGGTCACCATTCCAACACTAAGAAGAGTTGTTAATAGTTTTATGTGTTTCGGGATACATCATTTGCCGGACGACTAATTTATCTTTACAATTTTGGATATTAATGACTAGACTGGTTTGATCCCTCTTTGATGATTGTGGGTTGATTTGATATTGGATTGTACAGTTAAACACCATGAAATGATTGTGCCAAAAGATATCACTATTACATGTGAGTCTGTCGTGGTGTCTGCACCTTGTGGGTTAGTTGGTCTTCAGCTTTATATTTAGTTTTTGAGTGTTGTTGGTCCAAGAATTTCAGGCTGAGGTAAAGAAATAGGTCATTTGATGATTGTCCGGAGGTTTAGAGATTTCTAGCTTGGATAGAGTATCTGGAGTAGCCTTGAGTATCTTGATAATCAAGGAGGTGTGGGAATACATCAGTTTTGTTGAAGTTGT
>JBDJHY011056096.1:0-14175 GCA_039654485.1 Withania somnifera
TCTTGAAGGAAAGTTGACTTTAGTTAACGAGTACTACATTTGAAGCTCTAAAACACGGAATTTGAGACAATTCTCGACCGAGTCGCCAGGGATCCGAACTATCCATCCCAACAAGTCATAAATGACTTGGGGAAACTACCAAAATGCCCTAGGATGAAATACGTTGCGTATTTATCATAAATGACCTTAAGGGCCATTACACAATTACCCATTCTTACTCTTATACTTGCCTCAAGTTTCAGTCACTATGATCCTACTGATATCTTACATGTTGGAATTATGCCTATGAACTATGCTTATGCACTTCAAATACATTCGCGTGAATGCTCAATTTTCAGAATAAAAGGTAACGGTTTTTAGCTCAACAATTTTAATCTCATCCCTAAAGTTATGAATTACAACCTTGTGTTATATAGCTCATAATTCATGCACTCATGACTTTTTTAGTATTTTTAATTTTATGAAGTCATGATACATCCTTAATGACTAGTGATATCATACTGTGCTATTTATTTAGTCAGATATGCTCTCTTTGACAAGTTCGTGCCTATGATACTTTATTTTCTTAGTCCTTGGTAAAATATGAAGGGTGTGTATCGTACCTTCTTTTTATCTGGTTTCTCATGTCTATGCCATTACTGACCCACCCTTTTTATGTTATTATGGTGGTGTTAATAGCAATAAAACTGTAGGTGTGAAGGTGTTTATTGGTATACTTATAGATGTGGTCTAGTTGGAATTAGTTAATCGTGTTTAGAACTTAAGTTTGACTATGGTAGAGGGTTAGAAGGAATGTATACCAGAGAGTGATAGCTCTTAAAAGATATAAACTGAAATTACCCCTAGTTGAGATTAGTATACTTACCTTGTGGATAGTATGTTGTAGCTCTGGGTTAGGCTTGAATAGAGTGAGACCATGCAATTGGCTTTAACTTATAGAAATCTTGAGTCAAAGCACCCTTATTATTATTTTCTTTTCCATGTTATATAGTTTAATCCTAGGGTGCCTCACGTTTAAGTTTACACCATCCCTATTCCATAAGATTGTATTGGTAGACTAGAATAATTAGATCATGTTAGAATCTTTTTGTATGATGTCTCACTCAGATCTCACCATTGAATTCTTCTCCTCGAATTCTAGTAAGACTCATGATATAGAGAGCCTAAAGAAACAAACATTCCTTTCTCAGTGACTGTAAAGTTTTCATCCTATTATCTATTACCTCATGGTTTTATGTGTACATTCCTGTCACGAATACTTTACTTGAATTCTTAACTCTTAGTATGAACCACTCTCTGGTAGCCAATAAGTTAGTTTAGAAGTTAGATAAAAAGACCTAGAAATTTCTCCCCTTTCCTCTTAGTCTTTCTCTCCTAAGTTTCATCTCCATACCTGCTCTATGTACCTCGCATGACATGTAGTTCAGTTATTTTTGCTGCAAAACCAAAATAATCCCATTATGATAGATACTCAGTAACAAGAATCAGTTTATGAGTAATGGCTCTGGTGTTCTAGTACCATCTATGCCCCCTGTAAGAAGATATGATGGCTACGCGCCCTTATATGTCACCTGCTAGCACCAGTTCAACATGAAGTTTCTATTTCTTATCTGTAGCTACTTATCCCCTTTTTTATGCTTTCAAGAAACTCTTTCATGATTTACCTGTGTGCATTAGAACGAAGTACATTCAACCAGGTATAGATGGAGTTCAGTTAGAATCATTTTCAAGTTCAGATCAGTATTTCATGTAATATCAGTTAAATATTCAGTTCTATCAGTTCATGGTTAGTTTTCTACTCTAGCTTTCATGCAAGAACCAACGATCCCAAGGGGGAGATATTTTAAGCCCCCTTACTTTTTTGTTCTCAAAACTAGTCTAAACTAAAATTCTCTTCAGAATAGAGAAGTTTCATGAAATTCCCAAGTGCCATGGTATGGGCCATACCAACGTCTCACAGTCCGTACAACCGTCGTACAATATGATTTCTAAAAAAACTTTGATAATTTATTTTTCTATCTTACACATAGATGTGTACATCCATTATTAAGCGTTTTAAGTCCCTTTTATATGATATAAGTCCCCATGTGTCCCTTAGAACGAAGTTGAGTTGGTATCCTTCTACCTACTAGTTTTTTGTTCAAGATTCTACAAGGGTCAACTTAAAGGATTGTATATCCCAAAATATAATGATTTGTACCCATAGCATATAAAATTAAAGTTATTTGAATCTAATTTCCAATGTAAACAAGCATCCATCAATCTAAGTTTGGAGTAAAATGTTATTTCTATTTTAGTGAAGCGCTGTTAGGCGGGCACCCCAGTACAGACCGTACCTAAATTGTACGACCTGTACTGAGGAGATATGGCTAGTACTGCCAAAAAAATCATTTTTTTATACACTTTCCCAAAATTATTTTTGTGTCTTCCCAAGCTTTTTAGTTCCATTATAAGTCATTTTTGTATGTTTAAAAGTACTATATCACATACTCTTAGAATCAAACTCAAAACTCTCAATTCTCAAGAAATTCCCTCAAAGATTACCTAAACTTCTTCCTCTCCAATTTAATAATCCAAAAAATCTTCAAGTCCAAGAATTCAAGATTCGATTAAAAGGCTTCCACCCAATGTTTTTTTATGTTTTCCCACTCAAAGAACTCCAAAAAAGAGTTTAGTTTTCAAGGTCAAACCTTCTCTTCTTGAAATCAAGTGTTGTTCCTTAGGATCAAGAAAGTTAAGCCTCCATCAATGTTTTTGATCCAAAAGCTTCTTAATCAGGTATGTGGGTATTCAATGAGAGATTATTTCACTCTCATACCCAAGTTTATGTTTTCAAGTTAAGATTTTATGCATTCCATGACTAAGTTTCTTACTTAAATTTAGTCTCATGTTCTAAATTTAGTATTACATGATAATTTCATGTCCATTATCATACTTCATAAACTTTATCATAATTTTTTTAATTGCTCTATCGTGAAATAAAAAATTCTTATATTTCTATTAAATTTATTCAATTTAGGTTTCAAAATCCAAGTCCCAATTCCAACTAATTTATGCATGATCCCATATAATTTTGATATATTTTATATGTTTGTGATACCTTATAAAGATTTTATGAATTATAAATCTTAGCAAGGTTTTCTTGTTGCTTCATGGGTTTTTCAATTTAGAATGACTATTTGTATAAAATTTTTGCATGATTTTAACACTTTTATGGTATTGTTAAAGAATGAGTTTCATAAAGTCAAGAACTATGTTTTCTCCATGATTAGCTTGACTCCATGATTTTTATCCTCATCTATGGTTCTAAACACTTAGCAAGGTTTTTAAGTTATACTATTCCATATGAATTTTATGATTTTAGTATGAATCTATTACATGCTATTACAAGGAGTTTCTGCTTATAAAAAAAATTAGTAAGTCTCTTGATTATTTATTGCTATACCGTCAATGACCATGAGAAATTTTGACATCTAGATATATCCTATGATAAGATAATATATGATATGACATGATACATTATGATTTATGATTAATACAAAGGCAAGATGTGCCAAACTTAAGATATGGTTGAGCTATATGAATTATGTTTCTAGCAGATTATTTAGCACTGAGAGTATGGGGGAATACATTCACTCGACCTAAGGGGTGACATCCTAGTCCTAGGATTACGTTGCCACTATAGGTATTTATGAGCCAAAAATAACCAAGGCAAAAAACTACAAGATCCTTCTTTATATGGTTCTAACTTTGGCTGGTTAGAGCAACCCTTTTCAGTGTGAGTGTACGTCACTAGGCTTCCTGTAGCTTGTATATGATTATATGTTGATTGGAAGAAACTCCCGCATTTGTTTGGCTTTCAATTTTACAGTATGAGTAAACATGTCACATGGCTTACTAGTTTACAATAGATATTACTACTTTCATTATGATTATAATATTTATTTTTCAAGCATGCTTTTATCTAGGTGAGATTCATTGCAATTAAGTGTTATAGTTTTCAGTTACAATTTACAGTTCCAACTTTCAGTATATTCTATGACTACATATTTTAATGCATGATATATTTGAGTCATTTTATCTCAATTTATGATTTATCTTAGTTTATAGAGTTATCTTAGTCCATAAGTTTATTTCAGTTATCTCCGCCAGGTTATTTTTAGTTCAACATGATTTCGTACCTACTTTACTTAAAAGCTCCCCAATCCTCCAGTATTCGTCTTATATATGTAGTGAGCCTTTATTATCTCATAGTCCTAGCTTATAGTCGTTAAAAGCATTTATGAGATCTCTACCTCTTACAATTTATATATAATCCAGTTCACAGATTAATAATAGATTTATGATGACAGTCTCTACTTATGCATATTTAAATGCTCTCATATCGGCATTTTTGATATTCTATACCTACATTCAGCTAGGTTATTTTTGGAAAGTTATTGTATAAACTCACACACTAGTACATTCAAAGTATTGATGCATATTCTATGCCTACATTCACATTGTAGATTCATGTATTGAATCTCAACTTTGTAGATAGTATGTGGCAGAAAATTTCGGTCAGTAGATAGTGAACCCTTATTTTTCGAGGGCAAAGTATTCAGGGTTCCCAGCTTAAATGGTACTTCTTTTCAATTATGTAGAGTTTTTTGGGGTCTTTCCCAATTACTCATCAGTATTAGTGGACTCTTAAAAGATAGTTAGTCAAAAGTTGTATTCATTTTTTAAATAATGTAATTATCCATCATAGAATTTTCTTATTATTTATTCATCTTGTAAAAGTTAAACCGTGTATTATCTTCTACATTACATTTTAGTTCAGGTTTTATGTGTTAATACATGCCAAGAGTTATCTTTGAGCCACTTGTAGTTTCAAATTCCGTGTTTCATCCAGGGCATAGAATCGGGATATGACACTGATGATGCCTACCGGTACACGTATCCCATGCTAACCCTATTCTTCTACATTTATTTTGGGATATAGACTTGATGCAGGTTAGTTTTTTAGTTAATAGTAGGATGATAATATTCAACACTAACTTCTGCACCTTAGAATAGTAGAAGTGGGGTCTTGTCTTTTCTTATTTTCTTATTAGTTTATTATTTAATAGTAGCTCTTGTACATGTCTGACCAGGTCTTGTGGTTGTAAATAGTAGTCGTTTGTACATGTAATAGAATTGTAAGGATTTTTCCTTAATTATAAATCAATTTGTTATAATTTATTTTGGCATTTCCTCAATAATAGAAGTCTTCTACAATAGAAATTATCGGGTGCTAAAAGGTTCTCCTAGCTACTAAAATAGTATAGGTGCCTGCACAACGTATTGGTTTTAATTATTATAGTTGGTATTAGAGATTATTTCACCCGTTCCACAAGTGCAAGAGAAATTTCAAGTAGAGCTATGCAAATTAGTACATAGGGCCCCACACCCAACCTTCGGAAGGCTATAAGGAATGTAAAATTCATTTCCCTTTCTTTATCTTTATAGAGCCATCCTAATATTTGAATATTGGGTTTGATCTAATTGTTATCTCAACAAATCTCAATTGGAATCTAATTGATTCCAATTGGTATCTTAGTATTTGCATTGGAACCTAAGAGATTCCAATTGGTATATGCTAATAAGGGATAAATGTTGTTGTTAATATGTAAAAATTTGTGAAACTAGTAAACTTAATTGGTTATATGTTTTTTATTACTTGGATGAACTTGAATTTCTGAACTATTGCCATTTTTTGTGAAATATCATTGTGAAATTACAACAAAGCAAATTGAGCAAGTTACCTTTGTTAGTAGTTGTAATAGAACTATCCGATTTTTTGCTGTAGTGAAATTAATAAATTCCTTTATAAACCTGTTCTTGATACTATTACACTTATAAAATTGGAAAGATGATAGGAGGAGATGATTTCATAGAAAGATAATTAAAAAGGCATGAGCAAAAGTCTGAGGTGGTATGTGTTTCCCTTAATAAGGAACTCTTGTTAATGACATTGTGGATAGATCCTTATGTGGTTTAGTGATTTGATATTGTGTGGGTATCCTTGTGTTTTACAGTTATTGAGACATTAATTGGATTCTCTTACAGTACTTTATCTAAAAGTTTAATTGGTTCCTTGTAGCTACTGCGTAAGTAATATTATTTTTGAATTCCTTGTGTCAACTGGTTCTTAATGCTTCTTGATAAGATAATGAGATTTAAATGATTTAAAGTGGCAGAACTAGTTGTGGTATTTGATTGATAATTTATCTGGAATATGATAGTAATGATGAGACTATTAATGATCTATAACTGGTTGGTTTTGTTTGTCCTTTATTATATACTTGTTGTTTGGAGACCAATCTTGAGGTGCTTAATTGCTAGCGCAGCCCATAGTGAAAATATAGTAAGGTTGAAACATGTGTCTACCTTTTTACATTATTAAATGTGATGACATGTATATGTTCAATTGGTGTTAGTGATATAGAGATGGTTTGGCTTGATAATGACTTGTTTGTTGTATGACGAGTATTGATCTAGTAATTATCTTGGAAATTTTTTTAGTTGTGGATTTATGCGGAGAAATTTTGAGAAGATAACTTAATTGTTGATTTGAGCTCATGGTTGAATAGTGTATTTAGGCATTTATAAAACTGATTTATAGATGTCTCTCTTAGAGTGTAGTAATCTCCAAAATGGAGATGTTGCAAAATTAAATGGCTTACTTACACCCATAGAGTAATTGCAAATGGACCTAAATGGAAGAGTATAAGTGAATTTTAAATGACACATTCGATCTTGCCTTATGAAATGATGGTACCAGGTTGGTATTGCTTATGAGTGATTGAGGTATAATGATTTGATGACTATTAGTGATGTTGTGCATGATAATGTATTATAGGCATTAATTTAGTAGGATCTCTATGGATAATTATTATATGTATGTATAATGTGTGAGAGGTCATGTTGCCACCGATATTAGTAATAAACTCTAATCTTGAACTACGACTGATCGTGAGGTGAAAAAGATAGTGGCTGTGAGATGTTGATGCTAGTTTTATAGAACGAATATAATAGGCTAGATTAAGTGCATGCAAGTATCTAAGTTATGTGACTTGTAAATGGTGTGGTGACTTAGATATGATCAAGATGTAAACTTTCCATGGGGTAGTCTTGGTAGGAAACTGAGTTGGGTATCTCAGGGTGAGCCTGTAGGTCGAGTGGATTACATGTGACTTGTTTGGTGATGAATTTTGAATATTCTCACTCAGTTAGCATATCGTAGCACTTGTTGGAATTAAATTCGGGGCTCTAGAACTCCCGTAATGACAAATACTGTGATGGATTATAGATTGTTTTCCATTTTCTTGTTTTGTATTGTAAAATGAGGGCTCCTAGGAGCTGGGTGGAACTTACTATTTTGAAAAATAATAAATAACATCATGGTTCAGCCTTTTTGCCACTACATTGATAAAGGCCTTTCTATCGCAGCAACATCGCCACAGTGGTAACCGTGCTACTGCAGCAGTAATTGTCATTGTTTTTAGTTTTAATTTTATTTTTTGGGGTTTATTACCCACAGTTCAACTGTCATAAGAGAGAACTAACCTAGGATGAAAAAGAGGTGATTTTAGGTGTTGACCTTCTTCTAAATGAATCCTATAACCCTTCTTATCTTATTTTGACTCGTAAAACTCATGTTTGAGACTTAGACCACAATGAGTATAATAAATTATTCATGCGTAAATATTTGGCTCTTTAACTTCGTGTTTTGAGAAAATGTAAAGAATGATTGAGAGAAAATAAGGATTAGTTGATAATGAAACCAAGAGGGTAATATAAGCAACTTTTTAGTAACGTATCTCTAATTCTAACCTCGTGTTCTTTCTACCCAATGCCAGTTCAGGGATGAACATATGGTAAATTGGTATTTGATTGTAATGGACCATTTTATCATTACTAAATTATCCGTATTAAATTCATGAAAATTCTCAATTATCATTATCCAATATGAGCTTGAGTCCAAACTAGTAATCAGTTTTTTTCATTGTGTCACCTCAAGCTTTCCCACTAAGATTTTAGCCTTTTGATGTGTCTAGATAGACTCAAGCCCGATAAAATTAACTATTCATGAATAGTAATATCAATCCTTTAGTTTGGAAGTTCGTTAGGTGTGATTTAAGGTTATACAATATCCCTAGCACAAAGTTAACTTAAAAACTTTTGACTAATTGAGTTTCGACATGAGTTTCTACTAGTGTCAATTTCAAACGACCATATCTACTAGAATATAAGGAGTTATAAGACCCATAAACTATAAAATTCCAAGTTCTCTAAGTCTTTTTCTAATGCATAACCTATTAGGTGCCATATTACAGCATGATATAATTAGATGGGGTACAACCTTTTAGTACTATAAAACTTGATCAGATGCCACGTTCTGGCATGACATATTAGATAGGTTTAATGTTTTGGCATGATATGATTGGATTGAATCCCACTATTTGACAAGGTAATAATGTTAATAACAGTAAGGGAATTGGTAATAAAGTTATTTAAAGTGATGTACTCGGTGAATAATCCCAGAGAATCGATCCCAAGTTCTAATAATTGATTTACACTTCCTAAAAAATATCCAGAAAAGATTGCTAATGTGAATTGACTTGTATTCTCCACTTGATTTTATACTCGAGATTGATTGTATGATATTCACTTTAAATTGTGGAACTCCATGCTTACTTGATATATGTTGGTGACTTTTATTACGATACTTTTTGTCATTCTAGGGAGAACCATCTAGGTTTGGGTGTGACTGGCATTTCACCCCTAACAACAACTCACCTGCGGATCCTTCAACGTCAATCGGTCATCATTCTTCTTGAGAAAATTTGCATACCTTTTGCTAATCTTGGGTTGCCCTATTAAGTGTTATCACTCCTTAATATTACAAAGAGTTATTGGTTATTATCCCGAGAATCTAGTGTAAGTTATTTGTGATTTACAGATTGTCCATAAAGGCATGGGTGATTATACGAGTAATAAAACTAAGAGGTGATAAGGATGACTTAGCGATGAATTATGATTGATGTATGAGTGAATGAGGATAGAGTACATTGGAGGTAAGTTTTTTATTAATGGATTTGAAAGAGTAGTTGAGGTAGTGTAATTTGTATAAGTAGGTATACTAATGATATTACAGTCCGAGTTGGATTACATTTCTATTAGATGTCATGACTTATTTACTTTAATTCTATTTTATGATTACATGGACTAACATTGGTCGGCAAATTATGCCTACAATACATAATTTATGTTGACCTTAATCTTCTATATATTTTTTTGGGTGTAGGTTAGATGTAGGTTAGTTTTGCAATCACTAGATGGATGCCGATATTCACCATCAACCTATGCATTCTTTTCTAACAAATGTTGAAGTCTTTTTGATTTCTTATTTTATTCTCAATTTACTTTGTAATAGGAGCTCTTGTACATATTCGACCAAGACATGCGGTAGTGTTGATAGTTTTTTAAAGTACAATGATTTTTATAGTGTACTAAAATATTTTTATAAAAGCATGAGTCTTATGCATATGTTTTTTGTCGGGTGATAAGTGTCTCCTAGATACTTAGGATGGCGTAGGTTCCCGCATGACCTATTAGTTTAGCTCATGATAGTTAACATCAGAGCTTAAGTTTACTGGTCCTACAAGTACAAGAACAATGTCAAGTAGAGTTCCGTGAAAAGACTACTGGATTGAATATAATTAGTATCTAGAGGATTCCAAATAGTATCTCGACAAAGCTCAATTGGAATCTAGTTGATTCCAATTAGTATCTTTGTGAGTTTCCATTGGAATCTTGAAGATTCCAATTGGTATATGTTACTAGAACTAAGAGTCAGTGTTAATATAAAGAGTTTGTGAAAGTAGTTAACCATTTGGTTGCTTGTTGATTGATATAGATGAACTTGCATTGTATGACTATTGTGAATTATTTCTGTTTGGATTGTAGTGAAATAATTAGCTAAGTTTCTTTTGCTGAAATTGAATGAAATTATGTAGTTTCTGTTGTTACAAAATTAGTAAATTCTTTAGTATACCCTTGTTCTTCATACCATTATTATGCCGATGAAACTGGTGATGCATGAGTTAAGATGAAGATATGAGAACATGATGTCAATAAAAGATGATGAAAAGATATATGAATAAAAGGATGAGCTGATACATGTTTCCCTTAATGAGAGTTATGAGTGTATCCTTGTATCGTACCATTATTTGATCTTATATGTGGATACTTGTGTGGTCTGGTAATTGAGACCTGATTTGTATTGCTATGTAGTACGATTATTTAGTGTTACAATTGGTTTCTCGTGAAGACTATCTTAGTGAGTTTATCTTGAGTTCCTTGTGTGAAACGGTTCTTAAGGCTTGACAAAATAGTGAGTTTGAAATGATTTAAAATAAAAACTAGTTGGGTATTTGTTACTTAAAGAATTTGATTAATGACTTATCTGGAATGTGATAGTGATAATAAAATGCTAATGATCATTAGCTGGTTGGTTTTATTTGGCGTTGTTTATATACGTGTTGTGAGTAGACTAATCTTAAGGTGATTATGTGCTAGCAAAGCCTTTAGTGAAAACACCACAAGGTATAAAAAATAATAGCTCTACCCTTGTATGTTGGTAAGTGTGATTACCTAGATACATATAGTATTACTAATATAGGGTTAACTTGGCTTGATGTTGACGTTTTTATCGTATGATGAGTATTGAGCTAGAATTTGTCTTGACAAAAGTATTAGTTTTGTACTTGTGCATTAATAGAAACCTTGAGGGGATGATTTGATTATTGACTTGACCTCGTGATCGAGTAGTGTGCTTTGACCTTCTGTGAACCTGGTTGATAGAGGAGACTCTTAGAGGATAATAATCCCCATTATGGTGGTAATGTAAAATCAAATGGCTTAGTTACACCTATGGGATAATTAAAAATGACCTTGAATGGAGATTATAAGGGATATATTTAATGACATATTTGATCTTACATTGTAATATGATGATACTAGGTTTATATTATTTATGAGTGGTTAAGGTATAATGATTTGATGAGTATTAGTAATATTGTGAATGAGAATGTATTATAGGCATTAATTTTGTGGAAAATCTATGGCTAGTTTATATTACTCTGGGTAATATGTGTGAAGTTGTGTTGCCATCGATGTATAATAGTAACTCTTAACTTGAACAGTGGTTGATCATGAGTCTAGATTTATAGAAAGAGTATAATAGGCTTGATTAAGTGGATGCAAGTATCTGTGGTTTGTGACTTGTAAATGGTGAGTTGGGGTAAACGTGATGAAGATGTAGATTTTTTATGTGGTAATCTCGGCTAAAAACTGAGTTATTGACCTCTAGGTGAGCCTGTGTGTTGGGTGGATTAGATTTGACTTATATAGTGTTGAATTTTGAGTAGTAGATGAGAGTAATTTTTTTTATCATATTTTAGATTTGAATTCGGTTATGGAACTCCAGTAGTGGTGATTACAATAATAGGCTTGTAAATTGATGTTCGATTCTTTAATTTGTGTTGAAATATAGGGTACCTTGGAGATCGTTATAACTCACTATTTTGAGAAACAATACCACCGTTGTTTGCCACAACGGTTGGCGCAACGGTGTAGGATTTTCCGCAGCACCAAAAAACACGCTTTTGTAGTAGTAATTGTCACAGTCCCAACTTTAATTTGACATTTCAAAATTCATTTCCTATTATTCGGTTATGAGATGAGAGATTGAACCTAGGGTGGAATGAAGGTGATTTTTAGGTGTTAGCCTTATTCTAGGTAAATCGTTTAATCCACCTTATTTTTTGATTCTTAAACTCAAGTTTGAGACTTAAATGACGGTGCATAGGATAAGTTATTTGTGCATGAATATTTGGCTCTATTTCCTTGTGGTTTAATTGCCTTGATAGAACAATTAAGAATAGAATATAGATTAGTTGATACTCCTAAGAAAAGGGTGAGATAGAATGAAATATAAGAAACCCCATTAGTAATGTTGATGTGACAGTATTTTAAGTCACAATGTGCACTTAAAACCCCAAAATATAGCATGCTATTAAGTGATAACAATGTGTTTTAACACGTTTATTGAGTATTTAAAGGTTAAGGAAATATGTGGAAGTATGCAACAATTGCACAGGAAAATCATGATTTTCACTTAAAAAGAGACGATTCGCCTTCCCTCAGACGAAACGTCTGACTCGTTTGCCCAACAGAAATCACATTGGATAAAAACACTCGAACAGGCGACACAACAGATGAACCTTCTGTGACAAGACAGTTCGCCTAAACGGAATCACCTAAGCAGAAGTGCACTAGTTAAACACCAAGAATCAGGTGGCTTACCAAACGTCTCATTTACTGTGAGATGGTTCGTCCACTAACAGTTGCCTGATGGAAAACTCACTGGATAAAGGAGCTGATAGACGGAAGACCAGACGGTCTATCTTTCACCAGGCGATTCACCCACTCTGTCGCCTAAACTGACGACGGCCCAGCCCAATCCTCTATTGTTGTACTTATATCCATACTCTATAAATAATACAATAGCATAGTTTTTATACATATATCCCAGCACTTACAAATATAATAAGAGAACAACTACTTACATATATTTTAGAGAGAGAAAATATCTAGAGAGACTTGTAATTTTAGGGTTTGATAACCTTGTCTTGCAAGAACACAAAGGTTGAATTCTTTTGATTATTATTCTACAATCAGTTGAATTTTTACTTATGCAGTATGTTACTCATTATGTTACACTTTTGCTATTGTAGTATGATATTAAATGTGGGCTAAATCCTAACCCCAGGGTTGTGGGATCCATGGGTTAAACTATACTAGGGTTGTAATCTACATGAGTTGTTATACCTATCCCATTGTATGAACATAATCTCTAAGTAATAAAAGGTTTTTAGTGGTTTTAAACACTAGAACATGCCTAACTAGCACTAACCCTGTGGATAAGATTAGGAGTTGAGATTATGCTAAGAAATTTGGGGCGTCAACCCTTGTCTAATGGTTACTGATGTAGCAAGGATAGTTGTCTTGAGTTACTATGACAAATAAAATGCACTTGTTCATAGCCCTAACCTGGTTTAAAAGATATTTACTTGGAATCAAAGGTTGGAAAACACTTATATAAATGGCAATGTGTTTGTACGTACCTCTATGTTTAGGAAGGATTATGCAACTGTATAAAGACTACAATTTGAAGGTTGGTTGAACCCCGGTGAGCATGAACCCAAGTTAAAAATACACTTGAATAAATAAACAATCATCAACAATAACAATGAGTATTAAAATAACACAATCCCCCCTTTTTACTTTCCGTTTATTGCTAGAAACAAGCACTAACTGTTAGTTACAATTGCTGGGCGTATATCCGACACCCTATTCCCTATTTGATCGACCCCAACCTAGTTGGGCTTTATATTTGACAACTGACTTCTTATGCTTTAAAAAGAAGTGTACTTTGGGCGTTATCACGAATCATAAAC
This sequence comes from Withania somnifera, assembly GCA_039654485.1. Classification (NCBI taxonomy): domain Eukaryota; kingdom Viridiplantae; phylum Streptophyta; class Magnoliopsida; order Solanales; family Solanaceae; genus Withania; species Withania somnifera. The sequence continues at coordinate 13,548 of JBDJHY011056096.1, forward strand.
AACGTGATGCGTACCTGGAGCTCCATCACACCTTACAAATGTAACACTACAATGGCTAAACATAAAGGTATAGAATTCAATGAAGAACACCAAAAACATATATGATACAACAAGTAGCCAGGAACCCTAAAAAAGATAGCACGTAGTACACTACCTGGCATCCCATACTAGTAGTGGGACAAACAATAGCTTAGCTAGCTGACAAAACCAATTGGCATCCCATACTACCACAAGATACAAGAAGTCAACTAGGAACCCAACGTGACTTCCCCAGTAATCCCAAAGGGTAAAAATAAGCGTGAAAGAATGCAATGTATGGGCGGTGCTGAAAATTAAATGACACAATAGTAAACCTGCACGCTCCTTCTCTATCAATAAGGCACGTGGAGAAGAACCCACGGAGGACTCAAACCATATACCACTACTCCCTTGTATACCACTCACAGAGGCTACACATCATGCCCTAATCATAATGACCCAGGTTGGCAGGCTCGTGGAAAGACTCAAAGCCGCATACAAAACCTCATAAAAAGCAATCTAGGGCATAGTCATCAGGGAAGAAATATCAAAAATTCGGGCCCGACCCATATTTCATACCTAAGTAGAAAACAAAAGTACATCCATGTAG
>JBDJHY011056205.1:0-14175 GCA_039654485.1 Withania somnifera
TGATCGTGTACGTAGTTGCTTCACTTGGGTAACTTAGGGAAGATAGCTTAATGTTGTTATGATAAGCGAACAACACTTTAGATCTAGTGTAGTTGTTACTTGATTAATTAGGTGGCTAATGGACAATCCATCTTTAGTCATATTAATAACCCCTAACTCAACAATCAACAGACAAATAGTTTTACTTGATTAAAGTTTAGATGTGTGTGTGTGGGTAATTCCATAGCCCTAGAACCTTTACAAATCTTGAAGTTGTTTAATCGTAACATACAACATACTTTCTAGTTTATATTACAAATTAGTTTAAATCAATTTAGTATACTCTTCTAGAATCTTAATCAATACTTTGGACCTAAATCCTTCCGTAACTTTATTGAGAGAATCAATTAAATACAAGTCCCTGAGGGTTTGACAATCCGGCTCGCAAGAGCCACTATATTACTTGTACGATCGCATACACTTTTGTGTGCGTTTGGACGCAACAATATTCTTATCATAGGAGATGATCACGAATGTATTGCTCAAATCAAACAATACTTCTTAAGTCACCTTCAGACTAAGGACTTAGGCAAGCTAAAATATTTTCTAAGCGTTGAAGTGGAACAGTCTAGCAAGGTACTTCTATTAGTCAAAGGAAATATGCCTTAAGACGTTTTTTGGAATATGCTGGTATATTGGATTGTAAGCCTATGGAATATGGCATTAATCCAAATACTAAGTTTATTCTAAGATAGTGGGAGTCTCTAAAAGACCTGGTAGATATTGGAGACTTGTTGGAAAACTCAACTACCTTACTATTACACGACTAGACATCTCATATCATGTAAGTGTAGCTATCCAATTTTTACAATCACCTTGTGATAGCCGCCAACATGTAGTTATTTGCATCTTGAGATATATTAAAAGATCCCAGAAAAAGGTTTATTATGTGAAGACAAGAGACATGCCCATATTGTTGGGTATTCTGACACAAATTGGGCAAGATCTCATTCAGACAGGTGGTCTACTTAGGTTATTGTGTTCTAATTGGAGGCAATCTAATATCTAGGAAAAGTAAAAATCAAGCTGTCATTGATAGATCAAGCATAGAAGTAGAGTATCTAGCTATGGCACTATGTATGAGCTTATATGGTGGAGATCACTTCTCCAAAAATTAAATATGAGAGGATTTGAACCAATGAAATTGATTTGTTATAACCAAGATGCATTGTATATCGCTTCTAATGCCATGATTAATGAAGAAGAAAGCACATTGAGATAAATTTTCAATTTATTTGAGAGAAGATTGAGTCTGGATACATTGGCATGAGTTTTGACAACTCAAAAGATCAACTGACAGATATTTTCACAAAATCTCTTCAAGTATCAAGAATTGACTACATTTGTGGCAAAATGGGACCATATGACTTTTATGCTCCTTCTTGAGGGGGAGTGTTAATATGATATAATTAATCTAGATATGAGAATATCCAAATATGGGATAATTAGATAATGTATATACAAAAATATTTTTTAAATCCCTAGAATCGAGCAATTAGTTATTGTGTAATATTTCCTTATTTTCTTTCCTTATTTACATTATCTGTAACAAGTCTTATTCCCATTAACTTGAATGAATAATTAATCAATTCAATTCCCAGTATCTCTCCTCTTCTTTTAAAATTTCACAAGATGCTTGGGTTTCTGTGGTAATGAGGCCAAGGAAAAACCAACTCTCGCTGATATTAAGAGAATAACTTCACTAACTTAGAACAAGGTATTTGGTGTAAACATATATGACCCATACAATGATATGTTTCTATTCAAATTCCCAAACAGATTTATGGTTCTGACAGTTCTTCGAGGTTGCTACAGATGGAAGAACTTCAATTTCAATATTGAATGGTGTTGGACAGCAAGAAGCATTCAAATTCCACATATGTAAAGGTGACATGAATTAGAGCAGTAAACATACCTTTACACCTATGGTATTTTTGATAAATAGGTGAAATTTTTGGGCAATAGGTGGCAACACAAGAGGAAATTGAGCTAAAAAACCACATAAAATGGGCTAGGATTCTGGTTGCTAATGATGGAAGAAGCTTACTGAGGAAAGTATCGATTTCATGAAATGGAATCACATGCTTCTTTCTGATATGGGCAAAAAGAAAAACAAGGTTCAAAACCCCATCAGAAAATAAAAATGGGCCATCAACAAAGATGCAAGGAAAGATCCAGACAATGGAGATACTAAAAGGATAAAAGGAGTTCTAACAGTGGGAATGTACAAAAAGCACTCTATGTTAAGGATTTTAGGTGTAGTCACCATGTGGATTGTGGGTTTGGGAAAACTGCTTAAGAAAGTAATGAAGAGGCACGTGAATATCTTAAATGAACTTCCATACTTGCGCTTTTACCAAAATCCGCCCCCAAGAAGCTAAAAATAATAAATTTGGTTTTGAGTGCCGAACAAAAACATTTTTAATGAATTACAATCATATCACATCCAGAGAAGGCTTTCCATGAGTGCTTCTTTCAAGACATGGAGAGATAATTAGTAGGCTTCTTTGCATGCAATAACTCAAGTGGCAGAGTTAGACAACTGATATGTGAAGGCAGTCATAAGAGTTGGTGGTGAGAATGCTGGGGAATTATTGATGTTCACAGAAATAACAGATAGGCAGTGTGATGATACGAAATCTGTAGAAAGTGTATTGAAGATGGAGCTGTTGGAATAGTAACAGCGTGAAGAGGAAGCCTTGCAATTGTTGTTACAAGTTAATATCCGTGTAATGTGTGTAGATTTAACTCAGAAAAGAACTTCAGAAGAAGAACAAGGGCATGAAAAAAAATTCTAACTTCATAGAAAATATGAATCTTATTGATATGGAAATGGAGGATGCCACTTTCACTTGGGTCTAAGGGGAAACACATGAAATTTCTTCAAGAATTAACAGGAACTAACTTTTGAAGAATGGGATGATAATTTTAACAAACTTGAGACAACCCCTCCCCTTTTTTAGGCTAACTTCTGATACCTCTGTAATCTCTATACAAGGTGGGTCTTGGAACAGAAATAGAAGATACTGTAAGTTTAAAGAATAGTGGTTGGACACCGAGGGATTTCTCGGTAGAGTAATGGAATGGTGGAATAACTTCAAGTTTACTGGTGTGGCTGATTTCATCCTGGATTATAAGCTAAAAGCTTTAAATATTAAACTTAAGGAATGGAGAAAATAGGAGCAAGGAAACCTTGGCTATTAAAGAAAGCACCTACTGGAAAAATGAACTATTATTGAGTCATCCATAGACGAAAGAAGATTGACAAAAGAGATATCTTGTGAATATAGCAAAAATACTATTTGAATATGAAGAATTGATCAACAAAAAAGAAATTTTGTCGACTCTAATATTAAGAATTCTCTTGTTGAAAGAGGGGATAGGAACACAATTTTTCATAAGATGAGCAATGCGCAGAAGAGATACAAAACATTGCCCAACTATGTATTCAGAGTGAGATGACTCAGGATTCAAGTAGAATTAAAAGTGAGGTAGTAGAGCATTACAATAAAATATACCTAGAAACTACACAATGGAGACCTTCTTATCATTTCCCAAATAGTAAAATGTTGATAAAAGAGGAAAAGAAGTCCATACAAGGAGATTTTGAGAAAACGAAAGTGCTAATGTATTTGAAGTTGTGCATTGTTGATAAATTTATAGGACCAGATGGCTTCATCATGGGGGTTTTCATCAATTTTTAGGAGATAGTGAAGAAGGATATTATGAATGCCTTTCAAAACTATCATGAGCATGAAATGTTCGAAAGAAGTTTTAATGCCACAATCATTGCTCTTATCCCAAAGAAAAATGGTGCTAAGTAAATAACGGAACTTAGGCCTATCAGTCGGTGGTTATAATACATTTCACAGTGTGTATGTACCACATGTCTTGTACTTATTGTTTGATGCATACACCAAATGTTTCATGGGATGTGGGTATGTTTGAGTAGGTTGACCTCCCAATTTTCAGTCACAAATGGAAGAAAATTAAAGATAGAAAGCACCAAAGTATGTGGTATAGTGGATAGAAAATATTTTATGAAAATTTGTCCAAAGCAATAGAAGCTAAAAAGGGTGATGGCTAAGCTAGTTAATTCACAACAAATGGCCTTCACTCTAGGTAGTTGAATCATGGATATTTTCTTAGTAGATAATAAAGCAATGCGTTCCAGACTGAAATAGAAGTAGGATGTCTTGACCCGATTCCTCAATTCATAATGGGAGCTACCAAAACCCACCTATAGGTAAGCTAACAGGTAGCCCAAAATGAAAAGTAACATGCCACAACCAAAAGTAAGGCAAGCACACGCGAATGAAAAGCAAGAGAAAGATGAGTGTAAGAGAAAAAATATATAATTACATATACACATTAAACAAAACCCAATCCCATGACCTGGTATCACATTGAAAGAAAAACTATACTAAAAATGTACTAGGTTCAAAAGGTAAAAATATATACAACTGTCTCTAAATGTACAATAATGAAAGAAAACCCAAAAAGATAAGAAGTAGGTGAAGTACAGTCTCCAATAGCTCACCCATCATCTTTAATAATCCAAAATCAACGCATGAAGGTCCTACATCAACGATGATTACTTGTAGTAGGATTTGCACCATCGAAGATGCAGAAGTTTAGTATAAGTACCAATGAAATGGGTACCCAGTAGAAACCATAAGCCGCAAAGGAAACACCAATGTAAGATCTCACTTGAATACCCCTTCTCTGTCCACGGAGGTCCACTATCACACTTGGATGTCTCAAATACTAGTTGTACGAACTCTTTTTGGATCCAAAATCAGTAAAGTGATTGTACACGATGCCCAGACTCAAGAAGGGATTAGAACTAGTGTAAAATAGTAATTCGGGCGCCCAATATCATATTGGGTCTAAAAGAAGTTTAGAAAATCTCATTTTTAGCATTTACTTTAAAAATCCTTTATATAATTGATTTTTTGCTCATTAGTCCAATAAATCGTAACACGGGCCCCCAGGGCCATTATAAGTCCAAAATCAATAAAAATAGTCCCCAGACCTAGAAATGGTTGAAAATTAGGGTAATAAAATCATTTTATGCTCATTCCTAATGCACAATCAAAGGATCCACAACCTAATTCACTAGTCCCGCACAGGCTCATAAGCTGTCGGAACAACAATAAACATAGGCTAGCCCCAAAACACAGGGGGAAAGCATTAACTACTCTATTCTAAGATTAGAGACATTGGTCAAGTCTAATAAATCACCACAACTAAGTAATACCAAAGTCTATTGTAATTATCAAACGGGGAAGCAAGATGGCATAGACAGAATATAGAGGACAGGGGGAAAATGGTACCAATCTAGGAAACCCAACCTAAAGAATAGTTAACTATCATAATTATATCAAATTTATGTCTAGTCTAAAATCAGTAATTCATAGCCTACTTGACGTTCAAAGAAACACTCTAAAATACTGCGTCTCATCCCAAACTATTCCAGAAATTCCCAAATAAAGGTCTAACTATCAAAATAGTAATCTACATGTCAAAAGAAAGAAAAAAACACACAACATGTAAAAATCAAAGCTAAGATAAAATTCAGGTCTAAAATAGGCCCACAGGGCTCGCTAATCATGATAAAAAATAAAATACACTAGGTGATCCAAACGGAGTTGGGAACACATTCCCAAAATATGATCATAGTTGACGAGGAAATGAGAAAACAACCCAAAAAAGGGAGAAAGGGTTGAAAAAGTTCACAAAAATTACTAGAATTAAAGAGAGAACTTAAGGAATAATGGTGAGTCAATGATCATAATGTGATCATCAGCTGCTAAAGCTCAAGAGCACACCTCCACAGCAACTTAGAAATCAAGAATCAACCAAAAATATGCCAGAAGCGTACCAATAATCGATGAGAAAATGATTACAAATAAGAAGAACCTTTCCCCATCTTAGGACCTAGAATTTCCACAAGAAACATACTCTAAAGATAAACTAAGTTAAGGAAAATGGATTTTTGGTCTGAAAATTTGAGGTCTTAACAATTTATACCGTCAGGTCCTCTTCATTAGGATTGCGAGATTCAGGACGATCGGCCCTTCACAATCGTGTGGTATATTGTCATAGTCAAAAAGGACAGAAAAGGAATACCTCTACGACTGTGTGACACTGTTGTGATATCGAAGGATGCACCGTAGCTGCGATAGGTGCTTTGGACCACCAGTGCAACCAAGTGCAAAATCCCCCTAGACAGGGTCTTAGAATAATTTTAGACCTCAATGAACAAAAATAGAATATGAAATAAGCTTGAAAATGGCATTCTAAACTTAATAACATCGATGAAATGACCAAACAAGGTCATTTAGCAGAAATATTAGACCAAAGTCTACTCTAGCCCAAAAATAACCAAAAAGCCATCGAGCACCCAAAACTATCCCCTCAGCCTCTAAAACAAAACTAATATTCTATCCAACTCAAACTAGACATTCCAGAGCTAATGGCACTAGGTTTTTTGCACCACCAATGTAACTAAGTCCAAAAATCCCCCCCCCCCGGCGGGGTCTTGGAATGTTTTTAGACCTCAATGAACACAAATCAAATATCCGACCAGCTTGAAAATGGCATTCTAAACTCAATGAAATCGACGATATGACCATACAAGGTCATTTAGCAGAAATGTTAGACAATAGTCAACTCTAGCCCAAAAACAACCAAAAATCCATCGAAGCCTGAAAGCCTCGAGAATTAAACCAATATCCTATCCAACTCAAATTGAAATTCTAGAGTTGATGGAACAGTTAGTTTTTTTTCTAATGCTTCAATCAGCAAAAGTTGACTGAAGTCAAACTATTAACTCCAAACTAGATGTTATCTCGTTTAACGAGATATAATCTTACCGAAAGCTCTTAGACCTCAACAAGGGTCCTGCTAGACTAAAATACATATTTTGGAGCTTATAAAATGGTTAGAACTTGATTTTGAGCTCGTCTTCAAGGAATGTTGAATAAAGTCACTGATTTCCTAAGTTAAGTTTTTAAAACATGAAAAATTAGATAAAACTCAAATGAACCACTAGGGAACTAAATACCTATCCATGCAGGTCATAAATGACCTAGGGTAGCTACAAAAAAGTTCTAAAGAAATTACACCAAAACCTCCTTAAACCATACTCGAAATGTCAAGTACACAGTTAAACTATTGTGACAACCCATTACACTTGTACATATTAAAAATAAATTTAATACCACTCACAATGTATCAAAAAAAAAGTCACATAGTGGAACACACTTTCCGTGTCATTAAAGACCTCCGCATGTATGTTTCTCACCTTTTCCATTTTTTTAACCTTCAAATTTACCCGCTTTCTCTCTCTCTCTCTCTCTCTCTCTCTCTCTATATATATATATATATATATATATATATATATATGCATGTTGAACTCCATTTTTACTCCAATACAGAAGTAACCAGTCACGTAATTTCTTCTCCTCCATTGTTAAAAAAAATCAACATTCAACTTCTTCATGTATACAGAAAGGTTACAAACTTTAAGTCTCCAATTTCTTCGTTCTTCATTATCCATTAGTTAATTTATCACACAAACCATAAATTTTACCATTAACCTCTAATATTTACCACTCATAAGTGATTTCAACATTACCATCAAACCCACCACCATAAAAAAAAAATCAGTACACCATTCAATTTCACTACATTCACCATACCTTCTTTCATAAAAATCATAATGCTACCACCAATTTTATACCATTCAACCGACTCATCACCAAAACTCAAACTACAAGCACTATCAATACAATATTCAACAAACTATTGATGATTAGAACAATAATTCAAAGCTAATTATCAATATTTATTTAAAAAGAGGTCTACATTTTATTGCTAGTCTCAACAATTTGGAATCAAATTCGTCAAAACCATATAGGAAGTGAAAAATTTTTCTAACTTCTGTATTTGGGGGTATTATGGAAGAATGAATATGAAATTAGGAGAAATTTGAGTAACTATTTCTTAATTTCTTTCTGAAAAGTTTCTCTGACCATCAAACACCATTTTTTTGGAATAGCTTTGGTACATCTTAGTCGGTGGATTTCAACCCTCAAGAAGCTATAAGGTTGATTTTAAGCCTCAAGAAGCTATAAGGTTGTAGACTTATCACTCTCACTCTCCCTATACAATCTTAATAAAAAATAATTTATGACAGAATACTTTCAACAAAAATGGTGAAGAAGAAGAGGAGGAGCATTAAAGATGAATAACAAAAGAGGTGAAAGGATGGGTCAAGAAGAAGAGCTTTTAGATTTAATTATTTTTTGCTATATTGAGACTCATATGTAACCTTATTTATTTTATGAGAAAGGCTCAAATATGCCATAGAACTATTAGAAAAACTCATCTAAGACATCCATTAAAAGTTTGTCTCATTTATGCCATTACTGTAAAAAATTTGGCTCATTTGTGCCACTGCTGTTATAGAAAGGTTCACTCGTGCTATTATTTTTAAAGGGTGGTTTTGCAAAATATTTTTTTTCTACATGGACTCTTATTAAAAGCCCATGTTAGAAAATCTAAATCAATCAATATTAAAAATTAGTCCCATAAAAATAACATTTGGCCATACTCATTAAATAAAAAGTGGACTCATTTAAATAAAAATTGGATCTATTAATTGGGTAGGGTATGAGGTTAGACTTTATTTTAATTTTTTTATTTTAGATAATGTTGATTGATTTATATTTGGTGACATAGACTTTTAATAAGAGGCCATCTAGCAAAAATTGTTTTGCAAAACCACTATTAAAAATAGTGGCACAAATGAACCTTTCTGTAACAGCAGCGACTTTAATGAGTCAAAATTTTGAAAGTAGTGGTATAAATGAGACAAACTTTTTACATATGGAATAAATGAGTTATTTATAATAGTTTTATGGCATATTTGATCCTTTCCTTTATTTTATATTAATTGTTTGCCATGTCATCTTTTTGGGTGGTATTAAATTCATATTTAGGTGTGTAATAGGTTCTCAAGTGTGTACGTGACATTTTAGGTATAGTTTAGGGTGATTTTGATGTCTTGAAAATGCAATAAAAGCACGAAAACACAAAAATGACATGAACATTGATTACATAGGAATTCTCGATATGTTAGAATTGAGAAAGAATATGATAATGTCAATTAGGGATATCTATTGAATATACCAGAGAAAGTGGGTTTTGTGAAGAAATTGATTCACTATGTTGAAGCTTCTCGGTGCTAATCCATGCAGCACTAGTAGTTCATAGCACAAAAGGGACATAGGCATGGTGATCATCAGTTGCCTTTTCTATTCTTAATATGTTACTAGCTATGGAAGGTCTCTATAATAAGGTGAAAAGAGAATTAAAAAATGGTTGGTTAAGAGGCTTTGATATCTCTATAATAGGAACGAAAATCTTGGAGGTGACTCATTTCTAATATGTAGATAACACACTTATATTTGTTATGCAATAGAATATCTAAGGGTTATGTTGGTTCTTTTTGATAGGATGTTAGGTATTCACATCAGTTGGTGGAAAAGCTTCCTATATCCCATCAATGAGGCTACAAATATGGAAGTTTTAAATTCAATCCTAGGTGGTCAATGTGTCTCATAACCAACCACATGCCTAAGTGTGCCCTTGAGAGCTAAGTCTAAATCTTTTGAAATATGGAACAATGTGATTAAGGAATATGAAAGGAAACTAGCCAGGTTGACATAAACTATTTGTCCTTCGAAAAGTTCAATGCTTATAAACTCAGTTCTAGATGGTATACCAATATATATGATGGCTTGTTCTCAATCCCGATTGGAGTCATTAAAAGACAAGATAACATTAGGAGAAACTTATTATTGTAGGGGAATAAAGAGAGAAAAGACTATATCTGATCAAGTGGAAGGAACTGATACGAGAGAATAAGTATGGGAAACTTGGTATTAAGAAGCTGGACCGCCACAGTTAGGCACTAGGGATGAAATGATTATGGAAATACCCAAATGAAAGACAGTTCCTATAGGAAAGAGTAACTGAAGCTAAATATGAGGAGAAAGATAAATGGATGACCAAGGAAGTTACTTCTCCATATGAGGTCAACCTATAGAGATTCATCAGAGTTTATAGAATGATTTAAAGAAAAATACAAAGATTAAAGTGACAATAAGGAAAAGATGACTTTTTCAAAAGATGAATGGCATATATTAGGTGATCTATCAATACTTTTTCCAGACATTCACAACTTTCACAAACATGGTATTGCATCAATAGATAACTATATCAGAATTATTAACAACTAAAAGATGGATCTTTCAACTTTAGAAGACAACTCTATAATTGGGAGGTACAAAGAGTGGCTGAACATTCTAGTAGAATAGAGCAGTTCAATAAGCTTCAAGAAGCAAATGATTAGATAAGGTTGCAAGGTAGTGATACATGTATATTTAAGGTAAATAAAGCCACAGAAAGTTGAACCATCATAGATATAATCAAGAAAAATGTCCTTGGAAACAAAACTAGAATACCAAAATGCCTCACAAAGTTGCATGCTTTGTGTGGTTGCTATCTAGTAAGGCTTTTCTATGCAAAATAACCTAATGCGGAGAGGGATAATTTTCCTATATGTTTCTTTTGTTTTGAAGAAGAGAGACGGTAAATAACTTTTTTAATAACAATAGGATTAAAATATTTTTAAGTCTCAAAGGAATGTCATGTCCTATGCATAGAGAGTCATAGAGAGTCACTACAAAGTAGGGATGAAGTAAATGTTGCTGGTGAAGAATGAATAGAAGCTGGTAGAGACTTGTCCCAACTTGTATTTGGTGGACAATTTGGAAGGAAAAAAATTATAGATGTTTTGAGAATATAGAGAATAACATACAACAAATCAAGTTGAATGTATCTTGACTCTACATGTTTTGGTGTAATCAAATATATTCTAATGGAAAGAGAGCCTTAGTATAACAGCAAAGTTATTTCCATATGACCAGGAGGTTATGGGTTCAGACCAAGAAAACAACCTCTACAGAAATACAAGGTAAGTATGCATACCATAGATCCTTTTGGTGCAGCCCTTCTTGGACCCTGTGCATAAAAGTAGCTTTAGTGAACTAGTCCACCCTTTTTTTAGATATATTCTAATGATCTTGTTTCTATTATTGATGTACTGAATTGGTTATAGTCATAGGATCATAGAATTTTGAAGTTCTTTGTAAATATGATTTATGCACTACCTAAGTGCTGGTATGTTTTTATGAAATAACACAACTACCAGTTTTTTTTTAAAAAAACTCATCTCATGAGATCCCTATTAAACTAGGCATTATTCTCCTCTAATCTGATACTCAACTATAGAAATGTTTATTCTCAAATAGGATTCTAAAAATATTATCAACTTATTCTAACTGAGTTATTTTCTTGGGATTAGGCATGATTATTGTTAGATTTAAAATTATATTGCATTATGCTCTTTTTCTTATAAATAAAAAACCAAAGATTTAAAAAATATAAAGTTGGTCGGTGTTTGTGGTGGAGAGATTTGATTTTTTTTTATGTAAAACATTTTAGGTCCTAGCTAAAAGGCTTGACACCAAGATATTACACTTAAGAAGAGCTTAGAAATTTATGAGCTTTAATATTAATATGTCAGATCATTTTTGTTGGCGAGATGGACAACATCGATTGCTTGCCTAGCTTTCACATTGCAGGGTAGGAGCTCTCCCCATGACTTATTTGATTTTACTTTTGAGGGCCTCAAATAATGACACTAGTATGTGGAATGTAGTTCTTCAAAAGGGTTTAAAAAAGGCTTGTATGTTGGCAGATGATGTATTTGTCCAAAGGCATGAAAAAGTGCTTATCAAGAGCACACTATCGAGCATCCCTACTTATGTTATTTCTTTTTCCCAAACTCCCTATAGTGTTACATGAAATTTGAAAGGCTTCAAAGAAATTTTCTTTTGGATTTAATGGACCAGGAAAAAAAGTTTCATCTGGTTCGATGAAACACTGTGAGAACCTCTAAAAATAGGAAAGGCTGGGAATTAAAGATTTGAGGGTCTTTAATAAAGCTTTGTTGGAAAATGGTTATAGATATTTGGGGTGAAGGTCCAATATTTGTTGGTAGGGATGATAAGATATATATAAGGGTAATTGAGGTGGATAGAGAACTAACAATATCATGTTAATTTTTGGGTTTTTGTGTGGAGGAATATCATAGAGAGATAGGTATATTTTGTGATGACATCTATTTTAGGGTAGGGAATGGAAAACAAGTTAGTTTTGGTGGAAATAAATAGTGTGGAGACCTGTTTATTAATTATGAGTTCTTGAGCTTTTATAGGATATTTTGTCAAAAGGAGGCAATAATCCAATAGGTAAGGGGTATACAAGATAAGAATCATTTTGGGATTCGAGGTTCATAAGGCCATTCCAGGATTGAGATATGAAAGAATTTTAACAGATGTTAGAATTACTCCATCAACAATGTAAGGCAGTCGAAAAAGCTAGTTCGATGATATGGAAGATAGGGAACAATTGTGTTTTTCTATCAAGTCCTCCTATGTGATGCTTTTGGTAAGGGTTAAATAGGTTTCTCCTATTAAGTATATTTGGATTCCCAAGGTCTTGAGTAAGGTATGTTTTTCACTTAGTTAGATGCTACAGAGGTGATATTGACGATAGAAAACCTTAGGAAAAAAAGTTATTTGCACCAACTGATCTTACTTATGCAAGGAGTATGCCAAAGACGTCGATCATCTTTTCCTGTAGCTTGGCCACAATACTGGTGATACATGTTTAACTAGTTTGGAATGTCATGGGAAATGCTGAGAATTGTGAAAGATTTTTGTTTCCCTGGAAATCTGGTGGAAGCACGAGAAAGTACAGAGTGTGGGATGTTGTTCCTATGGAATTCAAATGGATCGTCAAGACTCTGGAGTGAGAGAAAGTTAAGAGCTTTCAAAGGGGTAGAATTTAGTTCTTGGCAGTTGAGTAGTCTTCGATCCCTTATTTATTTTTTGTACACCTATGTAGTTTTAGATTGTATAGAGGATTGAGTGTCTTTTGTAGGTCCTTTATTTATTGGTATACGTCTTTTGTATGCCTATTTTTGTCCTTGTGATTAATTAAAATATTTACCTAATTTTCTTTAAAAAAATCCATGAACTCAACTTGGTGCATTAGATGCACTAAGAGCAACCGAGCCCGTATTATCTATTTTTGACAGTTAATTGTAGGAAAGTTATGGCAGAATGTATTGTATTTATTGAAGATCCTTTTGTTCTTAAATATCTCAGTCTATGAGTCTTTTATGATTAACCATAAATGCTTTGGTGATGTAGAGGGTGGTGACGTTCCCTACCGCTAGTTTTTATATGGTATTCTAGTAGAACATAACTCTTAAATTTGCAAAGATATTTTGTTATGAAATTTTGAACAATATATCCATTTATTTTTATTTATGGTGTAGAGAAAATTGTACTTTCCATGATATTTCCCTTTCAGTCTTAAATGGAATTAGAAGGATTTGTGTATATTTCTTCTTTTTTCTTTCTTGATAAAGATCCTTACAATTATTTCTTACGTTGAGGTTATCTTAGTGTTTTATTTATACTATTCTTTATCAATAATAACTGGTGGGGCTACTATCAGCTAAAAGAGGTTGAAATTTTTGACAAAGAGAGAAATATGGTTTTGTAGCTAGTCTACAGGGGAGGCTTTAGACTCTTCTTTTTCACCCACCCTAATTGACCGTTTTCTTGTGAAAAACATGATAAAAGCTTCCATTTTATAAAAAATACTAGTTGGTGAGTAACATGATATATATCTTATTCCTTTCTAGAAGTGGCGAATGGGTGGTTCAGTCAAATTCAGGGGGAAAGGGGGGAATCAAACTAATTATTAGAAGTGCTAATATAGGTCATTTTGTTATTCTGATATCAATATTGACGATTGAGTTTTCTCTTGAGTTTCTGAAGGTGGGTGTCCTGGGATATATCATCATGTTAGAGGTTATTGTATGACTATTGCGAAAGCCAATCATCTAATCATTATAGAACTCAACGAATCAATGTTTGTAACACAATTAAGAAAACACTCTTCTTATTAAGGAAAAAATAACTCAAA
>JBDJHY011056313.1:0-14174 GCA_039654485.1 Withania somnifera
TATTTCACTCTGTGGTAATAGTTACATCTTTGATTCAAATTGTTTTCCTTTATTTAATTCCTTGAAACACGAATGTGCTACTCTTTGGATCGAATATTTCTCAGGCCATTTTGAGGATCTTCCCATACTCAAATTGTGCTCATTATGGATCATGGATTCCTGGTGATTCTGGGAACCCCATGGAGATGTTTATTATAAGTTTCAATTAGTGGGGCCCGCATGTCCATTTTCAGCCTAATTTTTGTCCAATCTGGAGCTTAGTTTAAATTGTACCATTAGAACCGTATTGATCCCCTGATTCTTAATTCATAAGTTTTAGAGTCATTGGAGAATGTTTACTATCAGTCAGGTTGAAATTTGGGTTTGCAGCGTCCTAATCGTCGGACGATAGTTAGGCTTCTTGGGGCTATCAATGGGTATATAGCTGTCAAAATTATACTAAATAGCATTCGTGTGCTGGGTTAATAGGTTTTTACCGTGTACTTGAACTACTTTTTCATTCCATTTCCTATTCTTTCCCTATTTAGCGCTTGGTGTACGACACCTGTGACTTAATATTAGCCTTATGATAGCCTTAGGGTAACTCTAGAAGTAGTAGAATGCTGATGCATGGGTTGGTTTTGGGTTTCTCCCTCAGGTTTGGGATGGTGTGTTATGCTACTAGCTGTATCTTAGTTGCTCCTATGCGGGGTATAGGTTAGCTAAAGATAATGATGTGTTGTGCATTCGTTCTACAAGAGAGTAAGTCGCAGGCTCCCTTGTGAGAGTGCATTGGGGTTGGTTACTTGAACAAATAATATTGAATAATGGAATAAAATATAAATTAATAGATCCTTTACTTGTTTAGACTCGGTGGGTGACAAGAACCTGGTACTACTATTTTAACTTATTTTTGTCTAGGCTTGACATCATGGCACTGGGTACTATCATTTGACTACATATGTTGGTACTTGAGTTTGATTTCATTCATCAACGAACACAACAATTGGTACTTGATCCCGTCGTCATACGAAAATGAGTATAGGTTGCGATACTTGTCATGCCTATTGATCTGGAAACTATGAGGATACTATTATATCGAGGACCCGGGTGATACTATTATATTGAGGCATGGGACGCCCTGAGTTACCAAACCTGAGTGATACAACTTGATGGGCTTATTATTCTAAGGTATTCTTGCCCATTTTGAGGCTCTTTGAGACCTATGGTTTGTGGATGTGATATTTTGATGATGTTATAAATTGTGCATGGTTAGCATACCTTAATGGACCTTGCTTCTATGGTACGATGACCAGAGGGGTATAGGTCAAAGAAGGGATATACGGGGAGTTAGGGTTAGACCTTCTATGGATCCTGCCTTCTGGGCCTATTGGTACTGGAGGGGGAACGTACAAAGGATTATGACTTCATTGTGTATATTTACATTTCCACACTTGCTTGCTTCAGTGTGCCCCTAGTCTTATAGAAGTCTTACTGGTGTGTGTGTTTTCCGTATACGCTTCCATTCTTCTATAGGATTTGGATGTGTTAATTTTCTTATTGTATTACTATTATTACTGCTAGATAGTTAAGTATTTACTTTTTAACCTATCTTGTTATATGGGTTATTTTGTCACGTATCATTTGGTAATTTATCGTTTCCTTATTTTGATGTTATCGATATACCGTCCATGTTTCCCTTTGTCTGCTTATCCATTTCTTCTGCTACTTTCTATTATTATTTATGTATTGCTTCAAGGACTCCGGGTACGCTCTTTCCTTCTTTTCTAACATCGTGTTCTATGTTTTAGCTAGTGATGCTATGCTCAATCTATTTTGTTGCTTCTTATCTGAGTAGATGGCTTTCTTGTTATATCATTAGGGCCTTACTTTCTTAAGTTTCGTTATTTACTTTTATTATGTTTGTGATGTTCCTAGTGGATCCTCGACTCCTACTAGGTATGGGTTGCTTTGGTTACTTGTACTTATACTGCACTTTTGTTCCCCTAGTGCAGATTTGAGTGCTAGTGCCCGACGTTGATTCATGGATTGTCGTTCATGCTTGGTTGCTACTAATTTCAAAGATATAGGGTGAGCTTGATGTCCAACTGTTCCTATCCTCTCTTTAGATGGATTCTGGCTCTCTTTTTTATTCGGAGACATGCTTATGTTAGACTTTACTTATACTCTATACTTAGAGGTTCTATTGTTATTTACACTGACACCGAGTTTTGGGAGTCTTGTTGATGTTGTCGTATTATTCTACTTTCTTTACTATTATTTCATTTTGTATACCTTATTTATTGTATTTGTGCATTCTGGTTTTTGCATAGTAGCCCTCTGCTTTGGGCTAAGGGTTGGTTCTCCTACTAGTGGGAGAGTAGGTTCCATCATAATTCAAGAAAATCAGGTCGTGAAAATAAATGTCTTGATGTTATTAAAAACTATTGAAGTATATAACAGTCTTCCTGATCCTTTTATAATGTCTTAAAATGGTAAAATATTACTTTATAAGTTATTTAAACAACTTAAACGATTTTAATGAAGCGAAGGAAAATGGTATTAGTCTGATCATGCATTTCATAGCTTATACATGGTTAATCTTTACTTTTATTAATCATATTGATATTGCCTATTCTTGTCCCCCTCCCGCTTACTTAGTATTTTCAAATATATTGATCACATACTTTCTTACGTTGCATGTCTTTTACACATGTATGTCTAGCCACCATTCCTATACTTGCGGTTGAGAGGATCTATTATTCCTAGCTTTTTTAGATATTAGTGAGTTCCCATGAATTAAGAATCATTTTATTTATTTATTATTCTTAATAGAGTTGACAAGACTACTTCATAGATATTATTTCTTTTATGCTAAAGCTAGCTAGGGACTTGTTCTAAAAGCCTAGTATTGCAGTTCTTAGAGGCTTTCAGATAATTTGTGTAGTGGTTACTTGACTTGAAGTTTCCTTTTCATATTCATTACTTATTATTGTCATGTGAGATTGCCTACTAGTTTACATTACCTAACTATATTGCTTCGGACGAGATAAAATGGTTAGAATTGTGGATGAGCCAAGGGTCCATCCAAGGCTTATAAGGAAAATTAGTGGCTAAGATGCCTGGTCCTGCCCAAGGGGTCACTTTGGGGCATGACATTTTAGGTACTCAGACTTCCCTTACTTACAATTCATCAACAAGGTCGCCAGTTTTCAAGTGCAACCCAATTTTTCAATTAGTCACAATTTCTACTACTCATGGTGAAGTTTCTCACTTGCAAGACTCAACCTATAATTTATTCTATCTAATAAAACCAACAACTATTTACACAAGTCATGAGAAGTGCAAGCTACTTCATAATCACAAGAAAATTCATCCAAGTCTTATACCCCTTTCAACCTCATCGTGTCACAAAACACTGTCATGGCAACTTATAATGTGCTTTCTTTCATCAGCGTACAACATATCAATATAATCATCAAGTAATTCATGCTAAAGTGCAACAGTATCATTCAAAAAACTATTTTCCCTGAAAAGTTCTACTTAGCAATTTCAACAAGAAAACTAGGAGAAAAATCACCCAAAACATAATGAAAACTTACGGAAAATAAAAGAAATATTTACTTGAAGTGATTACCCAAGATTAGAACAAGTATTCTGAAGGAATTAGTAGTGCTTGAGAAAAGTTTGAGAGCAAATGGGAAGGGTCACAATGTTAGGGTTAAGATATCAGAGAATACTATGAAGTTGGGGTATTTAAATAACCCGCTATAGTAGGGGTTATCTGATGGGTTTTTTTTATCTTTTTTGCTTCCTAAACAAGCCTCGTGCCTAACACTTATGAAATAGCTTGCTTTAAATTTTTATTCCATCATCTCCCTTCCATGACTTATGTAACCTATAAAAACACTACAAAACAATAAAATGAGTTAGAAAAGTGGGTTTCCTTCCTACTAGTGCCTTAGTTTTGGTAGTGGCACGCCATATATTTTTGTAGTTTTTTATTTTTATTTTTATTCTTTTCTTTTTTTTCTCTTTTATGTTAAATAAATTCCTACATTATTATAATAAAAAACACGGGTTGCCTCCCAAGTAGAAACTAATTTATAGTCCCGGCATGGCCCAACTCATAACCATTTTTTCACCACATCGATAGACGTCATCTTATAATTAAAATAGAGCCAATAGTGCTTGACCATTTACATGTTTAACAAGAATGTTCCTTCAGTTACCTTATTTCTTAACTCCATAGCTCCATGGGTGGTCATTCTCACCTCCTTGAATGGTCTACTCCTTTTGGAGCTCAGTTTTCCTAGAAATAATCTCAACCGCAAATTGAACAACAAAACCTGTTGGCCAAGCTCAAAGGTCCTTACAACTAAATGTTTATCATGCCATCTATTTGTCTTTTCCTTGTACAACACACCATTTTGATAAGCATGGAGTATGAACCTTTAGCTAATTTAGTTGTATGATTCACTTATCCCCTTTCTTGTTTTGGGTCCAAGTTAAGCTTTTTAATAGTCCAATATGCATTATATTCCAACTACACTGCCAAGTGGCACGCCTTCTGAAAAATCAACTACTAGATTCTATAATTGGAGTCTTATATACCATTTTATATGAACATAATGCATTGCCAAGCTTCAGAACCTAATCCTTGCACTCAACATTTACAGTTTTCTAGAAGATTTTCTTAATTTTCCTATTAGAGACCTCTACCTTCCCACTAGTTTGGGTGGTGATAGGCAGTGGATACCTCGTACGACACCCCATAGTCAAAAAATTTTCAAAACAAATTCTTTTTGAATTGTGTGCCTCAATTTCTAATGATTGCTCTTAGCATCCCAAAACTTGAAAAAAATGTTTCTTCACAAAAATTATCACCACCACTACATCATTGGTTGGTATAGCTATAGCCTCCACTTACATATATACGTAATCAATCTCTATATGAAGGAGTAAAGGGTCCTATAAAGTATATTTTATACACATCGATATCTATCTCTAGGATGTTATTTAATGACATCTCATTTCTTTATGATATCAAAACCATTTGTTGGCATTAATCACACCTTCTCAAAAATACCACAATATCTCTGAATAAGAAGGGCCAGAAGAAATCCAATTATAAGACCTTGTGTACAGTACCTTCTCCCCGATGGTGATCGCCATAAGGAATGGCATGAAAATCTCTAATGTGTCTCTTACTTCACATTATGGGACACATCAGCGATGATCCGATCTAGGCCTTTCTTGAATAGATAAGGTTCATCTGATATATAAAACTAGGAGTCATATCTCAATTTCTTCTTCTACTCACTAGACACTTCAGGAGGATATGCCCTACCTAGTAGTAAATTTCCAATGTCACAATATCACCAGATATACAGTGTTGAGTGCCATGAGTTTCTCATCAGGAAATTCTTCTCTATCTGACTCTGGTAAAAATATAAGAATAATCTCCAACCTCGAAAAATGATCAGCTAGTTGATTCTCCTAACCTTTTCAGTCATGAATGTCCAACTAAACCTCTCAAAATAACAACATCCAATGAATGAGACTTGGATTTTCATCCTTTTTATCGACCAAGTATTGAATAGAAGCTTGATTTGTGTACGTAATGACTTTTGTGCCTACCAAGAAGGCTTTCAATGTGTCAAATATGTATACTAGTGCAATCATCTCTTGTTTAGTCACTTTTGATGGCATAATATATGGAGTGAAACAAATTCTTCTTTCTCTGGCCTAAGACAGCCCCCGCTGTTGTATCACTTGCATCATACATGAGTTCGAATGAAAGCTCCAGTCTGGAGTAATCAGAATAGTTTTTGATATCAACTTCTTTTTCAGTTCTTCAATTTCTTGATGAAATATTACCAAAATTCAAATTTGATATTCTTTTCTAGTATATTACACACAGGCCTTGTGATTTTGTACAAGTCTTTTATAAATCCCCTATAGAATCTTTTATGGTTGAGGAAACTACACATCCCTTTTTCCAGTGACAGGAGGTGGTAGATTCTTAATCACTTCTATTTTTGCACAATACACCTCCAAGACTTTCTTTGTCACCTTATGTCCAAGGAAAATTCCTTCCCTGAACAATAAACAATATTCTCTCAATTGAGTCCTAATAGAGTTTCCTTGTACCTTGCCAATACTCCGTCTATATTCTACAAGCAAACATTAAAGGAGTTACCAAAAAAAAAATATAATCATCCATGAATACCTTGAAATGAATCGTTTCACATAATTGCTAAATATCTCTATCATGCAGTGCTAAAAGGTGGAATGTGCATTAGGGTGTCCAAAGAATATGCCTGAAAGCATGCATCCCCTAAAGGAAAGTAAATATGGTATTTTCCTAATCTTTAGGAGCTATAGCAATTTAATTATATCCTGAGTACCCATCCTGACACCAAAAGTACTTTTTTCCTATAATATTTTCTATTCTCTGATCATTGAAGGGAATGGGATAGTGATCCTTATGAGTGGCTAATTTAACTTTAGGTAATCCATAAAGATATGCCATCCCGTGACAACGCAAGTAAGAATAAGCTCATTGTTATCATTGGTCACCCCAGTTATGCCTCCTTTATTGGAGATGCATTGGACCAGGCTAATATACTGACTGTCAGAGATTGAAAAGCTTATGCCAAAATCCAGCTACTTGATGACTTATTTGAAAACTACTTCTTTCATTGGAAGATTAATTCTCTGTTGGTGCTGCACTTTAGTATTATAAACATCTTCAATTAGAATTTTATGCATGCAAAAAGTTGTTATTAATGCCCTAAATGTCTGACATCTGCCAGCCTATAGCTTTTTTTCTCTTGCATAATACTACTAGTTCTTCTTTTACTTATGCCTTAGACAATTTAACAACAAAAATCACTGTTAGTGTGTCATTATCACCCAGGAATGCATAATTCAAGGGGACAAGTAGCGATTTCAACTCCAGTACAGGAGCCTTCTCTATTGATGTCTTTTCTAGTGGACCAATAGGTCTATCTAGTGACTCAAATTATTTAGGGTTAGTGTACTCATAAGTCAATGCCATAAAATATTCCACTTCATTTGCATTAGCAAATCCAAAAATCTCTTGTCCCATGACGAATCTCTCTAATGGTTAATGTGATAACACAAGTGGAAGTTTAGATTTCATATCAATCGCAATGATTACTAACAACTCTTCATATATATCTAGTAGCTTTAGATCATTATGCACATCAAACACCTCAAACTTGTCGCGATCTCTCATGGTTAGCTACCCAGTAGCCATATAAATCAGTATTCATCATCTGGTTCTAGATTAATATTAAGGATTATAAAATACACTGGAAAATTAGAGACCCAACTTGAATAAGAACATTTTCCACTACGCCATCTAGTCTAGCCAAAGAGTAACCGACCATCTATAATATTGATATGGTCGGTCTCTGGCTACCTAGCCATATATTTTGAAAAAAAGTAGGAATGAGATTTATACTTGAAAATTTGCATAGGGAACGATCATTCATGCCATGTCCAATTGTGATTTGAATTGTAAATCTACCAGGATCATTCAACTTTGTAGGCAACTTATTCTAGATGCAGGAGGTGCACTCTTGTGTGAGAGCTACAATAGAAAAGTCTTTTAATCATTTCTTGTTTTTCACAATATCCTTCATATACTTAGAATACTCTGGGATACCTTGAAAAATAACAATCAAAGGAAGGTTAATATGTACCTGCTTGAGTAGATCCATGATATTTTGGTAGCATACTTCCTCCTTTTTCTTCTTCAATGTTTGTATAAATAATGGTGGCGGTCTCTTAATGGGTACCTTCTTCTCACACTTAGATTCCTTCTCAACCTCATTACTTACCCTTTTTCTCTTCTCGACTGTTTGGTTGAGTTACCATTGAGGTACCAAATCTTATATTGTAGACCTTTTTTGGTAAATATCACATTCAGCTATCTGGGGTTATGGTATGTGTCACTTCGGATACCTTCTTGAGGTCTTGGGTTTTGAGATATAGCCAGTTGTCCCTTATGTCTTTCAAATGTTGAGTGGCAAGCTGGTGACTCTATATGTCTGGTTCAATTTTATTTAGCCGCTCCTCTTGCTTGTCCCATTTTCATCCTATCGATCCTGCCCTACTAACAACCTTTTAAGCATCTCATCCGTACTATTGCTAGAATGATCATTTTGTTGATTTCTATAGTGCTGCTATGGATACTTTTGTCCTTGACCTCGATTCTTGTACTAGACTTGATTATTATTCTACTGCTGATTCTAGTTCCCTTCCCTAAAGAAGCTAGGATGATTTTTCCAATTAGAGTTATAAGTATTCCAAAATAGTGTTATTCATCTCCCATTTCTGCATTTCCCACAAAGTTGACAAAATCTAGATTTTCTCCACAAAACTCAATTGTAAGGTCACTACTGCCATATGTCATAAACCATGTTGGACCTTGAGTATATGTGTTTTTAAACATTTAATGTAGCTTTTTATTATCAAAAATCCATGTGTGAACATATTCTGAAGTGAAGATGTTTACGCATACAATGCAGTCACAACATCTACATCAATAAGCCCTGCAGTTTACTTCACTATGCCCCTAGCAGGATCATCATTCTACGTAGGACTACCAGCTACAATATGACTCAAAAGAGTATAAATTTCATCATACATCTTCTCCACTCTTTCCCCTTGTTGTTGAATTGAGAAAAATCATAGAGTTTGGTTCTAAAGCCTTAATAATATGTGCAACAAGACTTTATTCGAATAGTATTGATGAAGAAAGTTTTAGAGGAGTATTTTGATCTTTTCCACGCTTGGTAGAGAGTCTCCCCCTTCTTATGATGAAAAGTAAGAATCTCACTCCTTATATTTTCAGTCTTTTCAGACGAAAAGAAGAGGATCAAGAACTTTCTACCTAAGTCATCCTATGTAGTGATATAGTTGGGTGGTTCTTCATGTAACCACCTCTTTACCTCCCCTAATAGATAAAATGTGAATAGTATGAGTCTCATATAATTAGGAGAGACTCCTGTTGGAATATATTTATCACTGATCTCCAGGAGATTCTAGATGTGTTGATACAAGTCCTCATCAGAAGACCAGTGAATTTCCCACTTATGTGCAGAAGCTGCAATGTGTTCTTCTTTAGCTCAAATCTTCCCCTGGATTTGGGCTTACATATGCTGACTGTACTGCTAGTTGCGAGTAGGATTTCCACTTCACAATTTTTCTTGCAGCTAGCTCATCAGGTTCAATCCCTTTCTGTTGCACCATCTGAACTTGTGGAATAGGATAGAGAGGTTATTATTTCCCTCTCTGCTGATGAAAGTATCACCTGGGATCATGTAGAGGTTCTTCAAGGTTTCTATCATATCTTTAGTATGTTGGGAAGGAGAGAGAATATGGATTATGTCGAGAGACGATGCTTTTGACTCTTCTTTCTTGATAGGATTCCTATTATTTCCCTATTTTATGCCAATTTTGTAGTATGAGTGTTCTTTCAAGATCGACCACTAAGAAAGAGTTTTCAATAATTGGAAAATAATAATACCCACAAAATGAAATACTTGCTAATATTAAGTCCATAATAGTGGCTTTAAAAAAATTTTGTGGTCCAACCACACACGCAAGTTCACATGATAGTATTATAGAGGCTCTTTTAAGCTAGACATTTTACCAAGGGACTTAAGTTCTTATATTAATATTTAACTCTTGCAAATAATATGTGTATAAAATTCTTAAGTAACCAAGATAAAGGTTTTAAAGTGGATTTTATTCTATTGAGTCTAACACAATAAGTAAAAGTAGTATGCAAATTAACAAGAATCAATTTGTAATGGGAGATACTCCAGGGATATGGCATTATTCACATCCATGCATAACATAAGAGTTCTTGATAAGTTCATATCTCTCATTGTTAGTTTCAAGGTTTAACCAATGAATTAGGGGCTCTTACCTTCTAACCGTCTACCCTGACTAGTCTCAAAACTACATCATTGAGTGGGTATGTGAGGACTAGCCTAAATATATCATCGTTTAGAAAATAAAGAGATACAACTATGCAAACACCTACCTTAGTTTCTAACCACCCGTTACTAGCCATCTCTTTCATACCTCTGGTATCACCATACATCCTACGTTTCTCATCCTATACTGAGGCTTCCCTTCCAATCAACGTTCAAGATTACAAGTATATTTTAATGGCGACCAAGCTTAAAATACTTAAAGCAGAAACATAAAAACAATCAATTTGAGAAGTAACCATTGTTAATTAAATCTAACACTATGATATAATTTATCTGGTCATAACCCCAGAAAAATGTTGTTTACCCACACATATGTGAAATCATGTTCAAAATCATAATGTTCATACAAGAATCTAAGGGAGAAAGTAAAAAGGAATAAAAACTAAGTATTCTTCCAAGCTTGTGCTCCTCTTTTCTCACAAGAAAATTTTGATTGTTCTTTCAAAAAGTCATCTATACTATATTTATAGCTTCATGGTAAAATGATTACGTTTTCTTCAAAGCTTGTGCTCCTCTTTTCTCATAAGAAAATTTTGATTATTCTTTCAAAAAGTCATCCATACTATATTTGTACCTTCATGGTAAGATGACTTAAATTCCCTTAACTTATTCCCGAAGATGCAGAATTTGTTTTTTGGAGAAATAGCCTCACTTCGTGATTTCTTATCAAAATTTATAATGCCTCACACCACGGGGCTTATGAAAGTTTCACTCTAGCTTTCTCTCCAAGAAAATGCACGTCCTGAAACTTATGGAATTTTGAAATAATTCACGATGTAAGGCTATATATGCTTGCAGATTTTCGCTTCTTACCTTTCTTGTCTCATCCAATTGATCCCTTGTCACTTTTCTTCCTTTGTCAACAATGTTTCACCTGGAAAAGGTCTAATTATATGAATTAATACGAGGACATAAAATCGCATCAGAAACATAAAAAATCACTTAATTTTTCTCTAAAATTATCTAGAAACATGGAATTTGGTGGCATTTAGCCATATAAATACTCCCAAGATCAAGTGATTATAGATAGGGTGACCAAATTAGCTTACTTCTTTCCATTTAAGACTAAGGTTACATCGTGAGTTTGTCAAATTGCATGGAGTTCCTTTATCCATTATTTCATATAAGGGTATGTTAGTTCACCTATTAGTAATGGAAGTATTTCCAAAAGGATCTAGGTACCTGAGTAGATCTCAACACAACTTTTCATCCACAGTAGATGGATAGACAAAGCATACCATCCATACTTTACAAAATATGTTGAGAGATCACGTGATTGGATTTAAAGGTAATTAAGATGATCATTTTCCTTATATTAAGTTTCATATAATAATACTTATTTTGCTTGTATTCAGATGGATCTAAAGTTGGAAAAGCTACTTTGATAGGAATAGATTTGGATCATAATTCTATGGAGAAGGTTCAACTGATTTGTTAAAGACTTAAGACTGCTTAGAGTTGGTAGAGATCGTATTTAGATGTTAGGAAAAGAGACCTTGAGTTTTAATTTGATAATTGGGTTTTCTTAATGTCTCACCAATGAATAGGGATATGGAAGGAGAATATTAGTCCAGTATATTGGTCCTTATCATATTTTGAGGCAAGTAGGAAATATGGCTTATGAATTAGGTTTGCACACAGAGTTGGAAGTAGTACATCTGATGATATATATATACTTATTGAAAAAGTTAATTGATGATCAACCAGTTGTATTTCCTTTGGAAAGTGTTGGTGTGAAGGAAAATATTTCCTATAAGGAGGTACCAGTTAACGTACTCGATAGACATATTCGTAGGCCGGGGAATAAGGAGATTGCTTTAGTTAAAGTGTTGTTGAGGAATTAGTACATTAACAAAAAACTTGGGAAGAAGAAGCTAATATGTTGGTTGTACCCTCATCTTTAACCTTCTAGCACCGAGACAACATGAGATAGTGATCTTCCATCACTAGTTCTTATTTTCAGTTTCATTTCCTCATAGGTTACTTGAAATTCCTATGTATGCATTCATGCCAAGTATGTTCAGTTGTGTTCTTACACTTAGCCCAATTAATTATCGTGATGTTTATTTAGTTATGAGCTTATTCAGAGAGTTTTAACCCCAGATATTTAGACATGAACCTAGAACACTTAACAAAAAAATAAAAATGAAATATTTTATCCTAGTGTACCATGAGTCAGTCTAGGACTCGTGGTATCATTTTATGAGTAATAAGAAAAATCATGATTATGTGTCTCCAGCCTTGAAAATTCTAGGTTTCCATGAATCATATCATGCCTAGTGGTTTGGATCACGAGTGATACTATTAACTTCTGAAACCTTACTAGAAGGTAAGAAAAAAATCATTCCAATAACAAGGATCTCGTGTAGGATCCATACAGTAGACCACGAGCCATAATATATATTGTACATGGCCACCTCAAAGTGGTAAAAATTCTCCCAGGAACCACTACTTAGACAAAGAATCATGGAACAAAGGACGACTCATAAGATCAACTCGTAGAAGCCTATTCCAGTTGTATTTAAATACATTTAAGAAGGGAAATATGGTCTTTTCTGTATTTTTAATCCCAATACTATGTCATTTTGACTCTTTTAATGGGTGGTTAAAGGGGTATCAAGTGATTTGTCTCTCATTCCCACACTCCTAAATGTCATAATGGTTCTTCTATGTCAATTTAGTTTAAAAGAATCCTAAAGACTGATTGGCTTTTCCAAATACTAGGCTTTTTCTTTCTTGTAGTTCTTCTCTTTACTCCCAAAGATCAATAAGTTTTCTCCCAAGGCAAGTCTAGGATTATATCTCAGGATCAAAGTTCAATCTTCCAATCCAAGGTTATGGCCTTCATCATGTATGTTGGATTTCAATGAGGATTCCTTTAACCCTCATTCCAGAATTCTCAGTTTTCAATTGATGATTTTCATGACTTTATAAGTTAGATTTTGTACCCAGTTATGATTTTTCACTTGATTTTCATTCCCAAAATGGATTTTATGATCTTATCCTTATTGAACTAAACTATAAATTATTGTATTCTTCAATATACTTTGAATCCATTAATATTAAATTATCACGATTTAATTGAATTTAGCATGATATGATCTTATATTCTAGATTTTTATGAGTTCTAGCATGAATAGTTTTAGTATCTCAGAATTTTAGTAAATTAATAAGCTTTGGACTTAACATGAGCCCTAAAGAGATAATTGAAGTCCCCATACACCAGTTTTAGTATATTAGTGAGATAGTTCTATTATATGGGGATCATATACACCTTAGCAAACTTTTCAGCATTATACAAAGTCTAGACAAGAATAAAATGCACGAACTTGTTTAATTTTTCAACGATCACCCAAATAGCATAAAAATTTCTCAATTCTTTGGCAATCCAACAATAAAATCCATAGCAATGCGCTCCTAGTTCTACTTGAGAAAACCTTGGGTCGCTAATGCTCATACTTTACTCACTAATAATTTATGCCTAGCTACAAAATCAATGATGATTTCCTGTCGTAGCATCAATAGTGTTACCTAACTTCATAGTACATCTTGGTTGCTCCCAGATGAATGGAACACCTCACCTTGAGTTTCCTCTAATATTACCTTAAAAAAATCACCATCCTTAGGAACACGATCTCACACCTAATTTGCAAGAGACTCTTCTGATCAAGGATCGCCTTCTTCTCAATCTTTCAAAGCCTTCTAAAAATTGATGCACCACTTCCCACTTTCAAAATGACTCACCATAATCTTCCCTACTAATTAGACCTCGCCTTTACAAAATGAACTATTCTATCATCTTTAATCAACATCTCTAACTACCTACATTATCTCAAAGCTTTTCTACCTTCATAGTTTTTTAGATTATTTCATGCATAGGTAAATTTCAAACAGTCATAGATCCCATTATATTAGGAGTTACGTGACCCGTAACTTATCCATAAAAAAATCTTCAGTCTAGTTTACAATGCAAAAAAACCGCATGTCATTTTGAGGTAGGAGTAAGAAGTTACAACCATTTTACTGAAGCATTCGAGCCCAACACTAGGCAAGGTCCGATGCATCCCTATAGCACCCATTCTAGGGTATGACTCACCTCTATAGTGCCCTAGTCCCTAGGGAGATGCCCCTATATGTTTTTGGATGAAAAACATTATT